>PVKA01013950.1:0-53691 GCA_004027165.1 Ctenomys sociabilis | reverse complement strand
AAAAAAAAAAAAATTGAGGGAGTTACACCTTTTCCCTTATGGTAGAATTTAACTTCCCTTTAATAGCTCCTGGCACTTTGGATGCTGAAGCAGGAGAATCATCACAAGTTTGAAGCCAGCCTATACTCTATATAATGAGGCCCTGACTCACAAAACAAAATGTGTTTTTATGCAAATTATGTTACATGTAAATATATATGTATGTGTGTATTTAGCTGAAGTATAATACAGTATGTTAAAATATTACTTGGGGAGCTGGAGATGTATGTAGCATATGAGGAGAAATCATGGGTTCAGTCCCTAACACTGCAATTTTTTCTCATGACCTGGATAGTAGATTCCAATGATGAACACTTGTAGTCCCAACTACTCATAAGGGTGAGGGTGAAGGATCACAAATTTGAGACCAGCATAAGCAAGTTAGTGAGACACTGTCTCCAAAAGAGGGTGGGAAACTGGGATGTAGGTCAGTGGTAGTACACCTACCTAGCATTTGTGAGGCCAGGGACTGCTACAAAAGAAGAAAAAAGGGGGGGAGGAAGGGAGAGAAAAAAAGTAAATATTTTTGTTATATATCTAAGCATAGAAAACAGTAAATATATAACCAACAGGAAGTTTTCACCACCATTATGATCTTGGGACATTGAAAAGCCAGTCACACAGAGAAGACACTCCCTGAAAAGACATTTTCTAAAGAGGTCTTGACATTAGTAGGAGAGCTACCTGTATAAGTCATTTATAAGCGTCAGCCAGAACAGAAAACAAATTTTAACAAGTAGAAAATGATAAGACATTGAAGCAAGATGCACCCCCAGACCTCCAGCTCACCCAAGCAAATCTAGGGGGAAATGAAGTGAACTCAATAGCCACCCAACTGAACTTTCTGACATGATAGCAATATAACAATACGTCTCTAGAAAAATCAGTTTCATAGATAACTAAAGAGATGATGACCATAATGACAGAAACACATAGTGAATCTAGAGTAGATAAAGATTTTTAAACCAGGGGATCTTAGGAAAGTGATGGAAAGCAACAGTGCCCAACATAAGAAAAGAATTCCATTAAATAGTTTCAAACACATAATCAGGAGATAAAAAATTCTATTAAAAGTATACATAGCAGAATCAATGAGAACAGAATATCAGCTTCAGAAGACAAGTTTGTGGTTAGTGATAAATGAAAGACCTAAAAACCCTGAAGAACAAAAAAACAAAAAATCCCACAGCTGCTAGATTGTCCAAAGAGCAACATCACGTTGACTGGAATCAATGAAAATTCAGAAGATAGGACTGGCAAGATAGCTCAGCGGACTAGCACCCGCTTTGGCAAGTGCAGGGACGAGAGTTTGATCCCCAGTCCTCATGCTACACTGGCCCCACCCCCAGGGGTGTGCTGAGTAATGACTGAGTCCAGGCGTGGGACCCTGTACCAAATACATAAAGTAGGGGGCCAGGGAGATAGCTCAGTAGAATAAGCACTTGCCTGGCAAGCACAGGGCCTTGAGTTCAATCCCCAATACTGAAAAAAAAAAGTTTACCAAATACATAAAGGAATAAAAGAAAATTCAGAAGATTATACAAGGCATTTTAAAAATGTTCACAGAGGGGCTGGGGTGATGGCTCAGTAGAATAAGCACTTGCCTGGCAAGCACAGCGGCCTGGTGTTCAATCCCCAGTTTCGCCAAGGGGGGGGGGGGGCGGTGGAGTAAAGGGGAAAAACTTCCCAAGCATAGAAAAATAATTTGACATACAGATCAATTAATCACACAGAATTCTGCATAACAATTTAGCAGAACCAGGGATTGAACTCAGGCCCTTGCACTTGTCAGGGAAGTGCTTATTCCACCCCGGCCCCTTACCCCACAAAATTAATAGAGGGTTAAGATACATCCATGAAGGGCAGGCGGTATAGCTCAGCAGACTAAGCGTTTGCTTAGGTAAACTCAGCAGCTAGGGTTCAATTCCTGGTTCCGCATGCCGCGCCGGCCCCGCCCCGCCTTCAGGTGAGCTGGGCCAGCGATGGAGTCCGGGCCTGGTGGCACGCTTGTAATCCCAGCCCTAGGGAGGCAGAAAGCAGGAGGATCACTATGAATGTGGGCTGCATAGTGAGACCCTGTCAAAAAAAATAAAAAACACTTTAAAAAAAAAAAAAAAAAAAAGATACATTCATGACAGCATCTGAAGAAATTCAGGACCACCAAACCAGCACTCCAAAACTATCCAGAGGCTACAGTGATTCTGTGAACCAGATAGCAAGCAATTAAACAGAGGGAAAGAAAGGGAACCAACAACAGGAAAATAATATAACAAGAATAAGTCAATACATATCAATTACAACCAACAATGTGAATGGCGTCAACTCCAATCAAAAGAAATATTGGCAGAATGGATCAAGAAACAAGGTCCAACAATATGTTGCATACAAGAAACATTTAACTAAAAAATTCATAGACTTAAAAGGATGGAAAACATAATCCATTCAACAGGAACCCAGAAAAATAAAAAAGCAAAAGTACCTATTTGCAGATAAAATAGATTTTAAGCCAAGACTGATCAGAAGGCATGGGAAGTGAACAATCCAAGAAGAAACAATCATAAATATATATATCTACCAAATACTGGCACACCCTCCTATATGAAATGGACACTAATAGTTATAAAAAAAAAATCACGTAAGCACTAATACAATTGTAATGCAGGACCTCAATAATCCCCTATTAGAAATACATAGATCCTGCTGTGCTGGCCCCACCCCCCGGGGCTCACTGAGACAGCAGTTGAGACTGGGTGTGGTGGCTCCTGTAATGCCAGCTCTTTGGAGGCTGTAAACAGGCAGATCACTACAAGTCTGATTTAGTAGTGAGATCCTGAACACCCTGTAGACTCTCCCCTAAAAAATATAAAAAGAAAAAAAAAAAAAATACAGGGATCAACTAGAGAAAAAAGATCTTAGAGTTGAACCAAACATTCAAACAAATGGACTTAATAGATATTTACAGATTATTTTATGCAAGAACAGAATACACATTTTTTTTTTTTTTTTTGTCTTTTTGAGACAGGGTCTCACTATGCATTTCAGGCTGGCCTTAAGCTCACTTTGTAGCTCAGGCTGGTCTCGAACTTACAACAATCCTCCTGCCTCCGCCTCCCCAGTGCTGGGATTACAGGCATGAGCCATCATGCCTGGCTCAGAGTACACATTCTTAGAAGCACAAGGGACTTTCTCCAAAATGAACCATGTACTACCTCACAGAATATGCTTTAGGAAATGCAAAGAAGTTGAAATTATGTCCTGCCTATTATCAGATCATACTGCAATGAAATTGGAAATCAGTGGCAAAAGAACTATGTAAATGATGGAAATTAACATCCTCTTGAATAAGTAATGGACCACAGTTGAAATTTCAGAATACATTAGAAGTTTCCACAATAAAACAATACCAGTACATCATACCAGAACTTGTGGGGCACAGTGAAAGCAATTTTACGAGAGATAGCAGAGTGGCAAATTCCCACATAAGAAAAAGTGAGCTCAAATAACCTGATGTTAAACAGATTTTGAGAAAAAGAAGAGTGAATTAGATTAAATAATCTAATTTAGACAAAGCCTTAACAAACCTCGTTTTAAAAAGGAAAAGACCCAAATCCATGCAATTAGGAATGAAAAGTGCAAAATTGCAATGGCTTTTGCAGAAATCCAAAATATCAACACCTACTTTGAGAACCTGTACTATAATACGGAAAACACAGAATAAATGGAAAGATTCATAGACACATGAATTACCAAAGCTGAATCAAGAAGATATAAAAATTTTAAATAATACTATCAGTCAATGAAATTAAAGAATTTAAAAATTACCAACAAAGAAATAGCCCAGATCCTAATGGAGTCACTGCTGAATTCTACAAGAACTTTAGAGATCTAGTGCCACTACTTCTCAAATTCTATAAAATCAAAAGGGAAGCAATACTCCCAAATTTATTCCTGGAACCAAGCAATGCCCTGACACCAAAACCAGAGAAAGATCCAAGCAAAAAGAAAACTAGGCCACTCACTCTAATGAAGATAAATTCAAAAATCTTCAATAAGATGCAAACAACACAGGAGATCATCAAGATTATACACCAGGGCCAGGGATGTAGCAAGGGCACAATGCCTGCCTGACAAGTAGGTACAAGTTTGTGAATTCAATTACTGGAAACCCTCCAAAAAATAAATTTATACACCATAACCAAGTAGGTTTAATTCAAAGAATTCTAGAATGTTCAACATTTAAATCAATAAATGTAATACAGAACCAAGGACCAAAAAAATGATCATGTCAAGAGATAGAGAAAAAGCATTTGACAAAGTCCAATTCATGATAAAAAAAAAAAAAAAAACTACAGAAAATTGGTATAATCCGGGCATAGTGGCACACATCTGTAATGCCAGAAGCCTGAAGGCTGAGGTAGGAGAGTCATTGTGAGTTTGAAGCCAGCCTGGACTACATAGTGAATTCAAGGCCAGCCTGAACTACACAGTGAGACCCGTCTCAATAAAGGAAAATGAAATCAAATAAGAGAAGAAAAGGAAGGAGGTGGGCTGGGGAGATGGCTCAGTGGAATAAGCGCATCCCTGGCAAATGCAAGGGCCTGAGTTCAATCCCCAGTTCCACCAAGAAAAAGAAGGAGAAAAAGAAAGAAAATGCAAGCCGGGTGTGGTGGTGCATGCCTGTAATCCCAGCACTCGGGAGGCTGAGGCAGGAGGATTGTTGTGAGTTTGAGACCAGTCTGAGCTACAAAGTGAGCGTAAGGCCAGCCTGAACTGCATAGTAAGACCCTGTCTCAAAAAGACCAAAAAAAAAAAAAAAAAAAATTGCAATAGAAAATCTTTATCTCTGTCTAATAAAAGCTATCTATGACAGACAACTGCAAACATAATACATCATGAAAATTTTAGGGGCCAGGGGAGATAGCTCAGAATAAGCACTTGCCTGGCAAGCGCAAGGACCTGAGTTCAATCCCTGATTCCGCAAAAGAGGAAGAAAATTTTAAAGATTTCAGTCCAAGGAACAAGACAAGCATGCCTACTATCACCAATCCGTTTCAATATACTTCTGGAAACAGCAATTTAAATGAGAAAAAGGAATAAGAATAGGAAAGGAAGAAGTAAAATTATCATTATTTATATAATATATCCTATGTTGAAGACCCCAAAAATTCTGATGCCTAGAATTAATAACCACATGCAGCAGTATAGAAGGATACAAAGTGAACAATCAAAAAGTCAATAGCATTCTTGTACATGAACAACATTCACTGAAAGAGATATTAATGGAAACAATATGTTTCACAATAACATCAAAAAATATTCAGGCATCAATGAAGTAAAAGCAGTTTACATTGGAAAAATAGTACATTCTCAAAAAGGAGATTAAAGAAGATTTCAGAAAATTGAAAGACATCCTATTCTTGAATAGGCAGAACCAGTATAGCAAAACTGGCCATACTTCCAAAACTGTTATATACAGATTTTAATGCAAACTCAATTAAAATGCCAATAGCATACCTCACAGAACTAGCAAAAACAATCCTAGAATCCATTTGGAAGTAGAAGCGACCTAGAATAGCAAAAGCACTTCTGAACTGCAAAGGCAAGGCAGTGGGCATCAGAATTCCCAATTTGAAGTTATTTTACAAAACTACTGTGACAACAGCAGCATGGTAATGGCACAACAAAACAAGAAACTGATCCAAAGATCAAGGGGACAAAATAGAAACTGCAGAGACAACTTTAAACACATTCCTTGACAAAAGGGCCAAACACCTTTACTGGAAGAGAGATAAACTCTTTAATAAATAAATGGGAGGGCCGGCCAAACAGCTCAGGGGATTAAAGCACCTGCAAGCAGGTGCAGGGGCAGGGTTCTTTGCCAGGCCTGCCTTGCTGGCCTGGGCCCTGGGGCAGGCTGAGATAGCGAGACTGGACCTCATGGTGGGGCATGCCTGTAATCCCAGAGCTTGGGAGGCTGTAAACAGGAGAATCGTCTGATCTAGTAATGAGACCCTGAAACAGGAGAATCACTACAAATCTGATCTAGTAGCAACACCCTGAACACTCTGTACACCCTTCCCTAAAATACAGAAATAAATAAATAGGAAAACTGGCTTTCCACATATTGAAAATTGAACCTAGACTCATATCTTTCAACATGCACTCAGTGATCAAATGTAAAACAGAAACAATCTCCTGGAAAGACAGAATAGACAATACTCTTGAGTACATAGTTGTAGGCAAACACTTTTATGAAGAAAACCCTGATAGCACAGGAAATATTACAAACATTCTCAAAAAGGAGATCATATAACTGGGATCATATAAAAAAAAAAAGCCATTTGTTTATTTATTTATTTATTTATTTATTTATTTATTTATTGTGGTACCAGAGATCAAACTTGGGACTTTGCAATTGCCAGGCATCAAGAAGCTTTTGCGGGGCTGGCCAGGTAGCTCAGTGGACTAAAGCGTCTGCTCTAAGCTGGGCGTGGTGGCGCATGCCTGTAATCCCAGCACTCGAGAGGCTGAGGCAGAGGATTGTTGTGAGTTCAAGACCAGCCTGAGCTACCAAGTGAGCTTAAGGCCAGCCTGAACTGCATAGTGAGACCCTGTCTCAAAAAAAAGACAAAAAATAAATAAATAAAGCGTCTGCTCTGGCAGAGCACATCTGCCAGGGTTCGATCCCCAGCTTGCTGAGCTGGCCCTGCCCCTGGGGTGCACTGAGATGGCAATTGAGACTGGGCTTGGTGGTGCATACCTGTAATCCCAGTGCTTGGGAGGCTGAAAATAGGAGAATCATTACAAGTCTGATCTATGTAGTGAGACCCTGTACACCAAGCCCTAAATTCATAAAAAGAAAAAAAGCTTTTGCAATGAAGAGACACCCCACAGAGTGGGAAAAACTTAACAGCCATTCTTTTTTTTTTTTTGCAGAACCAAGGATTGAACTCAGGCTCTTGAGCTTGCCAGCGAAGTGCTTATTCTACTGAGCCATCTCCCTGGCCCTTACCAGCTATTCTTGAGACAAATGACTAATATCTAGAATATATAAAATTGAAAATCAGATCCTCATCCCAAAAATGGGCATCTGAAATGAAGATGTAACACATTTCTCAAGTGAAGAAGTGCAAACAGATACATGAAAAAATACTTAGTATCTCCAGTCATTCAAGAAATGCAAATGAGAACAATACTGTGATTCCATCTCACTCAAAGAATGGCTATCATCAAGACATCTAGGCAGTGAATCCCAGGAATGGGTGACCCTGAACAACTGCGCAGTCATCACGGGTTATTCCAAATATACGCCTCTCTTTCAAAAATCCCATCCCAAGTCCTACACTCAGGTTCTTATTCTTCTGCTTCCTGTCATAAAGTTTAAAATACCTAATTTTTAACTATAGTAATAAATAACCACTGTAGATAGCAAGATTAAATCAAAGGAATGAACATGAGTGGTTGAAACTAAAGGCACTTTGATAGCAGTGAGAGGTGTCTGTCTAAGGGTCTTGCTGGGTGACCCCAAGCCAACTGATGGTCAGAGCACCCTTCCCCATACACTCCATAGGTATTCACTTGAGGACCGGGGAGATGGATCAGTGGAATAAGCGCTTCCCTGGCAAGCGCAAGAGCCTGGTTCCAAAAAGAAGAGAGAGAGGCATAGGCACTCACTTGCTCATAACGTTGGCAAGACAAGTTAGTGCTCACACCAATACAGGTTAAACTTAAATAAAAGGTGAAACAAACAAAACAAACTCATGATGTTGCTGGGCATAGTGGCACATGCCTGCTGAGGCAGGAGGATCACTGAGTTTGTTAGCAGTCTGGGTTACATAAACAAGTTCAAGGCCACCCTCAATCGCATTGTGAGATATTGTCTTTTTTAAAAAAATGTTACTGTTACAAAACTCATGAATGTGACATCAGGGTGCCTGGGGAATGGATGTCATCAGGATGTTAATGATAATGCTCAGGTCATAAAGAATTTTTGATGGTGAAGATTAAATTGGAACTGATAAGAATAATGGATGGCAATGGCAGGGAAGGTTGGTGAGACCATTACAATGTTAATGTCAGCTTGAGAAGACTGGGCTAGTGTTTAAAGGATTGTATAAGCCTTTAAGAAGACTGGCACATGCACTTGATAACTGGTCAACTGCTACGCGTTTCAGGGTAATCCTACTGTTCACACTCTCCCTATCTCCATTACCAGACACTAATAATCCCGAGCCACAACACGTATTTATTTATTTTTTCCTGTTACCAGGAATCAAATTCACAACCTCTCACTTGCCTGGCAGGCTGTGCCATATCCCCGGCACACCTGCCACTTTAAACACATCAAATCTTTGCAAACTAGCTCTGAAGAATTACATTTTTCAGCAGTAGTATGCAGATACCCTATATACGTTGAAACCATTATGACAATTGAAAGGAAACTTCACAGGATTTCCTTTTTAGGAACCCTCCTTGTTTGTGGATTAGGGGTTTTCGGAAACCTTGTCACAGATAAGAAATACAACTTCTTTTAGTCCTTGGTCCTGAGTCTCTACACCGCCCTAGCCGTTCTCATTAAGGGGACGAATGAGAGGCAGTGAATTTTCCGCGTTCTAGCCTCCCAATTGCAAGGTCTTCAGAGAAGAGTTCTTTGCTCCAGCGCCGGAACTTAAGAGATACAGGAAATGTCAGACCCCTTTAAGGCAGACGAATCCCAATTCGGAAATCGAAGTCCAGGGACTGAACTGGAAAGCCGAGAAACCAAAGCAGTGGAAAGAGCGCCCCTCCAAGGGTGCGCAATACCGCACCGGGACGCGCACCTGGCGCTCTCGGACAGAGATCCCAGAACCCGAGTGGAGAAACGCCCCACCCCGCCCGCTGTCCCAGAGAGTCCTCTCGCGCCCCCGCGCGCTCGGTCGGGACGCACGTCCGCGCGCTCCCTCTGCGCGGGGGGCGGGGCCGGCGCGGGAGCGCGCGCGCGGAGCCGCGGGCAGGGGGGCGGGGCGGCAGAGTTCGGCGGCTGGGCCTGGAGGACAGCTGCGGTGGAGGCGACAGCGAGCGGTGGGAGCGGCGCCGGGAGGCCGTACGGGGCGCGGGTACCAGGAAGGGGGAGCATAGAGGTAACGCAGGACGGAACAGGCGGGCGAGGAGTGTGCGCGGACTTGCGGGGCCCCGAAGGCGGCTGGCAGAGGCCGCTCGCCCGGGGCGCCGACGCCGCTCCCTGAGAGGAGGGGGCGGGGCGCTTGGGTCTCGGGAGGTGGCGCCTTTTGTCTGCCCGCGGCTGCCGCTCCGCCTCCTCCCTCCCCTGCGACCTAGCCCCCTGCCCCTCTCGCGGACGCCTGCTCGGGGGCCCTGCGGCGCGCTCCCGCCCTTGTTTTGTTTGGACTTGGGGGAGGAGGGGCAGCGCTTCCCTGGCCGTGCGCCCCCCTACGTCCCAGCGCGCCTGCGCCGGTGTGCGCTGTAGTCCCCCATTGGCTGTGGAGTCGCGCCTGCGCACAGGTTGCGCTGCGGCTACGCGGCCTATAGTCCGCCGCGCCCTCCCCTCACCCCACTCCCTCTGCGGTCTTCGGAGCCGGTTGGAAAGATGCTGGCGGCGGTGACTGGCTGCGGCGGTTCCGCCCCCCCGGGTTCCCCGCCCCTGCCTCCGCTGTCGCCACCGCCGCCGCCATTACGGAGGTCCCTGTGGTGAGTGTGTGGAGCCGACGCGGGCGTTCCTGCTGGGCAGAGCCTGGGGCTGTCTCTGGGCAGTGACTGCTCTGTGTCTGTCATCTGAGAGTCCCTGAGCCGGTCCCCGCTTGCTGTCCCCCGCGTAGCGCGTTCTCCACTGAAACGCTGCAGCGCTGCCCTTCGGTGCCTCGCGTCTTTGTCTCCGCTCTCTGCCGCGCTCCTCTGCCTTCTGTGGGCGCGCTCGGCTTTGCTGTGCGGCCATGGCGGCCTTGCGCTTTGGGCTTCTGCTGGCCCCTAAAACTTGTTACCGCTGTCCCCCAAGCGGCGAGGTTTGAGTCGGAGAATCGCTTCGGTGGGTTTCGAAGAGACAGGCTTATCATTGTACGCCTTTGCACCTAGATGAAGGCTGGAGTGGTGAAGTGAGAGCCCCAGATCTGAGTCGAAACCGGCTGGACCGCTCTGTTCCCGTAGGCAGACACTTAGCTTTAGGTTTTCCTAGGCATTATTGTGACCTCCACCGAGGACAGGATCGGTTAGGACTGCATTGCCCCTTCATGCACATTGTCCTTCGGTGGTTTATTGTGGTTTCTGACTACGATGAAAACCGAAGGTCCACTTGGAAATAACGGCCGGGATTTCTGATCCTCCAAGCATTCTTTCTCTACCTAGAGTGAAATTACACGTGACTAATGTCATTTTGAAAGATACTTTATAAATTTGTTTAGTCTGGCGTAGGCATAAAATTGGCTTTTAAATTTTTGACTGCTTCAAAAAGTTCAGTGTTATTAATTGCAAAGTAGATAAAACATTTTAAAAGATTTTTTGAAGGCTTTGTTTTATAAGCTTACTTGAAAGATTGAGAGCTGGAAATTTGTAGAGTAAGTAGGTATGAATTTTTCACGTAGATGTAGACCTTAACTAGTCAGAATGTGATTATCTTAAGAGGAAGGAGCACATGTTTGTAGTATCTGCAGAAAGTAGACACCAGTACATACTGATTTACTGAGGAATGAAAATGAAAATCGGAAATTGCTAATAGTCATTACAGGCACATATATAAATGTATGTTATTATGAAACTAAGTTTTAATATATCTGAGTGTAGTAAGAGACCAGCCTGGGAGGAGTTTGCAGTAGCTTACAGTTAGTGACATTCGTGGCATTACAATTTATAATGTATTGCATAAATTTTTATGAGTTATGAAATAGAGTATTTCCCTTAAAATGCATATTGAGCACATTAATACATTGAAATACATTGTTAAACTAATTTTCTGTTGGATTTTCTTAATGTAAATGGAATCAAAATGAAATTTTGAACTTTTTCTACAAGTCCTTCATTACCTGCTTTAGAACAGCTTGGACATTTTCTTTGACAAAAGTAAGTCTTTGAGTTGTCAGTCTCGCATTAAATTAAAACAAGTTTTTGGGCATATATAAAAACCCAGGTGAAAAAAATTAATTTTTCTTTATTCATTCTCCAACCATTATTGTATGTGTTGAGCCTATTGTATGGCTGGTATGTTCTTAGGCAACAGTATATATCAATGAACCAGTTAAGTTCCCTGCTAGAGCTGCACATGGTGGCCCAATGCCAGTAGTCCTAGTACTTGGGAAATTGAGGGAGTAAGATTGCTGTGAGTTCAAGGCCAACCTAGGTTACATAAAGAGATCCTATTTTAAAAAAAGTTTAACACCAGCCTGGACTACACAAGCCAGACCTTGTTTCACTAAAATGGAAGATCCCTGCCAGGGGCTTAGTTAATAGACACGTGATTATTAAGGCACAGTGATAACTCATTGAGCCAAAGAAAGCCCTACCGAGTGAAACTTCAATGTTTAAGACCTTTTATTGAGGAAAGAGAGCTAAGGCCAATGTTTCTTTTGGGGGGGGGGGGCTGGCTCAGGCTGCCTTAAGGGAAGGGCAGGTCTAGTAATGCTTTTGGAGGTAGGGATTACATCCTGTGCCTGACTGCATTTGCTTGAACAGGCAAACCCGCAGGCCCTTCACCCCCCTTCAGGCAAATGTTTCTTAATACCCCAAATAGACTACATTTTTTAAATTATGAATAGTAACTGCAGTAATGTATACTACCAGATGTTGTTTACAGTGGTCCCTCACTTATCATGGATGTTACCTTTCAGACATCCCCACAGTAAGTGAAAATCAGCAAAATAGTGACATTATATTGTAGTATTTGTGTATATTTTGAGGCTTTATAAGCCTCACACTTATTAAACCTTTCCCATACCTTTAAAAACACTTCTAGTGTTCATAACATTGAGTAAACTTACAAATCTATGTAATTTTAGCAACATATGCATAGTGTACTTACTGCAAGACCTAGCTATATAATGAAAAATCCGCAATGAAAACTTTATTTTTTGAAAACGCACAATACAGCCCATGAAAGTCACTGCAGAATAGCAAGGGACTACTGTATTCAACTAAGTTTGTTTTTTTTGTTTTGTTTTTTTTTCTACTTTAGGGTAGGGTCTACAGGGTGTTCAGGGTCTCACTACTAGATTAGACTCTGTAGTGATCCACCTATTTACAGCCTCCCAAGAGCTGGGATTACAGGCACATGTACCACCACGCCTAGTCTCAATTGTCATCTCAGTGTGCCCAGAGGCTGGGCCAGTCCCAGGATCGAACCCCCAGCTTATCCACTGAACTACTTGGCTGGCCTTTAGTTTTTCTAATAAATATGGAGTGCTCACTATGTGTTGGACACTGTTGTAGGTACAGTGGTGGTCCATTGAGTATTTACATTTCATTTGAGGATACAGTCAACCATATGTTGCACTGAGGATATATTTAGGTGCTATAAAGAAAACTAAAATATGGGAGGTCTTTCTGGGGAATAATGCTGAGCAAAAATCTGAAGAGTTTCGAAAAAAATTCCGTTTAGAAAACCAGTGAGTATAAAGATCCTCAGGTGGGCATGACTAGAACACATTGCGAGAGTCGCAGGATTTGTGTTTGGAGCCAGCAAAGTAAAGTGATGGATAGTGTTGTAGGACATGAGTTAGTAAGGTAAGAAGGTGGTATTGTGAGATTTTAAATAGGATGTCAGCATCTTTTTATTTTTTGGAGGGGTCTGGGGGTTTTGGTTATTTTCTGGTATTAATTTTGTTTTTGTTTTTGGTAGATACAGCTAGGGAGAGTGGTAGACCAACTTCATAGGCCAACCTGGACATACTTTTTATCAGGTGAAGTGTGAACTATCATTTTTTGTCTTTTAGGCTAATGGTGTTTGTGTGTTTATGGACCACAAACCTGTTGTTGCTCTTTTTAGCCAGTTTAATCACTTTGACATTAACTTCCTTTGTCCTCCATTTCTTTTTAAACCTGTCTTGAGTAATTAGTAAATACAAAGGGTGTTTTTTTAATGTTTTATTTTGTTGGTACATTTTAGATATACATAATGACAGTATTACTCATCATAGGGAATTTGTACCTGTACTTGATATACTTTTTTCCTATTCTCCCATTCCTTCAATCAACCCTCCTTCCCCAAAGCTTTGTTTCCATTTTTTCTGTGAGTAAAAAATTTACTGCAAAGATTTGGCCTTTTTTTAGTACTTAGAGATTCAGAAACTTACTGACTTAATGGTAAGATTTTCAACCTAACTAGTTTTATCATAGGTTAAGAAAGATAAATTGATTAAAATCTATTAGCAATGTCACTTTAACAAAGATAATCTAATTGTGGTGATTTACTTCTGTATACTGTTTGCATGTAAAAATAGCAAATTTGTTGCCTTTATTAAGGAAAATGCATTATTATGGCATAAATGCTAGGTGATAAACATGTTCATATATTTAAATTGTCCCAAAACAGATGTTTAAAACAATTTAAACAAAGCCCTTCAGCCATCTTGACCCTCTTCATAGATCAGAAAACAGCTATTTCATCTGGATTATTTTGTAATTTTTTTTTAAATTTTTTTTCCATTTATTTTTATTTTATTGAAATACAAATGTCAATCAGACAGTTTCAAAACATATTTTGTAATTTTTAAGTGAATTGGAACACAAGTATTTTACATGGTTCTCTTCTTAGTGGCTAATTAAATATTCATGGTATTCCTAATTTAATGTTAATAGTTTTAGTGGATTATTGTATCTTTTAGTTGCTTTTCCTTGCAGCTAGTTGCTAATTCATAATATAGTATTGCTTCTGTGTTTACATAAAAAAAACTTTACTATGATTGAAAGCATTATGTTCAAAGTTTTAAAAAGTTTGTACTAGCTTGTTGCTACTTGTTACTGTTACTTGATAAGTTGAAAGCTCTTAAATTCGTAGACAGGCTCAGAGTTTAAAGTAGAAGTTCGTTTATCATTCCTTTTTGTTGACTGTTCATTAGCACAGAAAACTATTTTCTTATACTGAGGGATTTTTATTATATAATATCATTGAGCTCCAGTAAGATTGGAGGGGGTGTTGATAATCAGGTAAAATAGGGTGACTATATGGGTTTTATCTAATTATTTAATTATGCTGTTCTCTATTTGGTTTGCTTACAGTAAAAACACCATAAAAAAAAGTTAGAAACATGCATACTTCTGTTCTCACAAATAATGGTATAAATTTACTTAAGACCTGGAGATTCTTATAATATGTTCTTCCTCATTTTTGCCTTTAGATTCTCTTTTTCTAGAGGAAAAAAAAAAAAAATACTTCTCTAATGGAGATAGAGTTAAGATTAATTTTTCTGACCCCTTTGAGAACAATTGAAACAAAAGCCTTTTTAGTAAACTGGTCTTTGATTAAGCATTTCACTAAACCATTCCTTGGTCTTATCTTTGTTAAATTCTGATGTTAGCAGGAGGGTTTGGGGTTAGGGTTCTTTATGTGCTTTCTTGTGTCTTTGTTCATGTAGAAGGTGCAGCGTCTGCTGTGGCTTATGCATTTGTCTTAGTTGCTGCTTTACATAGTCTTGTGTTTCGGTAGTGGTTTTATCGTTTTGATTAATATAAGTTATGAGTGATGTAACTAAGTTTTATAGCTATTTTTTTCTCTTTCAGTATATATTAAATTTAGACGTTTTAGCTTAGTTTTGTTTCTGTTAATCTTCACACCAGGTCTTTTCTGTGCTTTAGGTTGATTCTTCATCACACTGAAACCATTAGGAAAAATCCTTGTGGTTAACAGCAGAGGCTTCAGAGTGTAACCTGTACTCGAGCCTAGAAATTATTTTAAATGGCGACTGATACGTCTCAAGGTGAACTCCTCCATCCTAAGGCACTCCCACTTATAGTAGGAGCTCAGCTGATCCACGCGGACAAGTTAGGTGAGGTAGGGGCTGATGCATTCTTGAAGCTCACTCTTGGATCAACCCTTGACTTCAGGGCCTGCTGGGTTCTTCTTGGTACAAGTTCCTTCCCCTACTTTGGGGAGATTAGGTTGTGAATCTGAAGAAAAATCTAATAAGATATAAAGTTCTTTGCATCTTCCCCTCCCTCAAATCCCTGAGAAAGCTTCCAACCTTCTAAACTGATTTCAAGTTATTCTAAATTGTTTCCAAAGAATTTTGAAGATTATCTCACTAAAAAATATTTCACTTTAAAAAATTATTAAAAATAATGTGCATCAGATCCTAGAGTTGACTTGAAGAATTCTCCTACACCTTTTGACACCCAAAAAGAGAAAAAAAGAATTTATTTATACATGTTTGACTATGATCGTCTCTTTTCTTAGAAGGTAGAAGATAGCACCATGCCGATTCGTCGAGCTGTGAATTCTACCCGGGAAACTCCACCCAAAAGCAAACTTGCTGAAGGGGAGGAAGAAAAGCCAGGTAAAGCAGTGACACAGAAGGCAAAAGCATTTACTGTAGTTTGGACTGTTTCGTAACCCTTCCCCTTTTTTTTTTCATAAATCCTTTCGTATTGTTATCTTTTCATGGTTAAGTGCTGATTCATAGGAATTCTAGAGTATTTGGGCATTCAGGATAGATAGTGGAAGGTTCACCCAGAAATCAAGAGGCCTTAAGAGAAGCAAAAAAGTGACCAAAAATTTATTAATAACTGGTATTGATAGAAAAAAAAAAAAGCTGGTATTGATAGAGAAGAGATTGGCCAATCAGGTAGGAGCATAATGAAATTCAGACCCATCAGCTTGAAGGATTAGTGCTCCTTTATAGAGTCTCAAACTACCTTTGTTCCTTTTCCCTCTTTTTTGTCTTTGCTGCTAATACTTTCCTTTCTCCTTTGTATTTTTTCTCAGGTTTGCTAGGAATGAGCAGTCTATGTTGCCCTCATCATGGCCGTAGAATGATATGTTTGCAGGCCAGATTATGAATAGAAAATTAGGACCAAGTTAGGAATAACAAATACCATACATCCTTGTTGCAATTAGCCATTAGTGTACAAGAGCTTTGTACATCTACTTTGTCGCCAGATACTTAGAATGAGTGCTATAAACAATTTACCTTGCCCTAATGTAGTTAGGGAACATGATGTGCTCTAGTGAATTAATGATTTACTAACACTGGAATAAGCCCCTAAATCACTAAGAATGTCATTTTTCAGGATATATGGCAGAGAATTCTGATATATAGTAGAAGAGTTAACCAAAAATTTATAAAGTAACTATTACTTCATAAGTTGTATACTTGTTTAATCTTCTGTATATTTCATTATTACTTTGCAATTATAAATAGACATCACTCATTTTAAGTTTTGTAAACCCTACATTTCATACAAGCAGACACAGTGGTTTAATGAGTTGGAAACATTGTCTTTTATAAACAACCTTTGTTCAGCATTCTCAGACTCTAAGTCTTTGTTAAGCCATACCTCTAAAACAACTACAGAGGCCAGGCATGGTGGTATATGCCTGTAATCGTAGCACTTTAGAGGCTGGGCAGGAGGGTCACCACAAATTTGAAGCCAGCCTGGGCTACAAATTCAAAGCCAGCAAGACCCTGTCTTAAAAAAAAAAAAAAAAAAAAAGGCCAGGAGATAGCTCAGTGGCTTAAGTGCCTGCCTGGCAAATGCAAAGTCCTGAGTTCGACCCTCAGTACCAGAAAAAAATTTTAAAAAGCAAGTATAGGCATACCTCACAGATGATTGCTTTAGTTCAGGACTATTGCAATAAAACAAGTAACATGATAAAGCGTTTCCCAGTGCATGCAAAAGTTGCACCTACAAAAAAAAAAAGTTCCAGGGCTGGCACAATAGCTCGGTGGACTGAGCGCCTGCTTAGGCAAGCTCAGGGACCTCAGTTCATTCCCTAGCACCACATGCTGTGCCAGCCATTGAGTCTGAGTGTAGTGGCACATCCCTGTAATCCCAGTGCTGGGGAGGCTGAAAACAGGATTGCTATGAGTCTGAGCTGCATAGTGAGACCCTGTACTAAATACATTAAAAAAAAAGTTTCACTTATACCGTACTATAATATATTAAGTGTACAGTAAATTTATACTTAAGGAAGTACATGCCTTAATTAAAATAAATTATTGCTAAAAATAACAATCCTTCAGATCCTTAGTGTTTAAAGCTGAGTTGGGGTGGTAGTTGGTGAAGGTTAGAATGACTGTTGTATCTGTTCCTTATACAGTGAAATTTGACATATCAGCTGACCCTTGCTTTCAAAAACAATTTTGTATGATGATGCTAATAGCTTTTATTTACAATAGAACTTCTTTCAGAGTTGAAGTTCATCCTCACAGTTCCTGTGTTTTATCAACTAAATTTATTTTTGTGGTACTGGGGGTCAAAACCATGACCTTGGCAATGAGTTATAACCCCACCCCATTTTTATAAAATTAATCTTGAGACACAGATTCAGTAATAATCACTCACCCAAACTGGGCTCAAACTTAGAAGGCTTTTATCTTGTTTTCCCAGAGTGTAAGGGTCATAGGTATGCACTATAGCTTCTGCATCAGCTAAATTTATGTAACAGTCAGATTCTTTTGTCTTTTGAACAATGTTCATAACATATTCACCAGGCATAGATACCACTTCTTTGCTCATCTATGAGAAGTAGCTCTTCATCTGTTCAGATTCTATCATGAGACTGTAGCAATTTAGCCACGTTCTTAGTTTAGTTTTGTTTTTTTTTTTTTTTTTTTGCTGTTTCTCTTATATACATCTGCAGTTAATTTCTCTCCTGAAGTTTTGAACCTTCCAAAGGCATTTATAAGGTTAAAATTAACTTCTTCAAAATTCCTTGTTTGTTTTGATATTTTGACCTCTTCCTGCAAATTGTAAATGTTCCTATTATATTGAGTGGTGAAACCATTCCAGTTGGAATTTAGTTTATTGGCCATATCTATCAGAATCACTGTCTATTGAAACTATATGGCCTTAGACAAAAACAAAACAAAACAAAACCATTTATACCCTATACCCAACTATTATTTTTTAATGTATTTGGTTGTTATAGGGTCTCACTATGCAGCTTGAACTCATAGTGATCCTCCTGTTTTCAGCCTCTCCAGTGCTGGGATTATAGGCATGCGCAATTGTGCCTCTGTGGCCTGGCTCAGCCCACCTTGGGGGCAGGGCTGGTGCAGCATGTGTGCTGGGGATCAAACCATGGGGTTCCTGTTCTTGCCTACACTTGCCTAAGGAGGCTCTTTAGTCCACTCAGCTATCTCACTGGCCCCAAAGTACATTTTTTATATAATAAAATGAGGCTGTGCATGCCTATAAACCTAGACTTGGGAGGCTGAGGTAAGAGGATCACTGGAAGTTGGAAGTTAGCCTGGGTTACAAAGTGAGTTCAAGGCCAGCATGACTTGCATAGTGGAACACTGTTGCAAAAAAATCCTGCCCCCAAAACATGAAATAAAAGTTATAACATGTAAAAGTCAAAATTATTCCTCAATCCATGTAGCACAAAATATGTGTTTAGGAATATAAACAACATTAATCTCATGTTTCCATCAGAGTTCCTAGGTTACCAGATGAATTGTCAGCAGTAAGGTTTTGAAAGCACTCTTTTATGAGCAGTAGGTTTCAACAGAGCTTAAGTTTTTGTTGTTTTGTTTTGTGGAACCTGGGATTGAACTCAAGCCCCCTTTCACTTGCCAGGCAAGCGCTTATTCAACTGAGCTATCTCCCTGGCCCTTAAAGAGTTTAAGTATTTAGTGAGCCATGTTGTAAATAGATGTGATCTCATCTAGACTTTGTTATTCCATTGATAGAGCACGAGATTAGATTTAGTGTAATTCTTGAGGACTGTAGGATTTTCAGAATGGTAAATGAACATTGGCTTCAGTTTATAAAGTCACCAGCTATTTTAGCCTCTGCATCTTCTAATATAAAAAAGTTTTTTGTCCACTTAGAAAAATCTTGTTCAGAGTAGCCTCTTTCACCAGTTATCTTAGCTAGATTTTTTTTGTTTTTTAATAATTTGCTGCAGCTTCTGCATTAGCACTGGCTGTTTGCTCTTGTACTTTTATGTGAGAGTTGGCTTTCTCCCTTAGATCTCATGAACCATCTTCTGCTAGCTTCACATTTTCTTCTAAAGCTTTTTCATCTCTCAACTTACATAGTTTGAGAGAGCTAGGGTTTTGCTCTGAATTAGGTTTTGACTTATGAAATTGTTGTGGCTGGTTTGATCTTTCATCTAGATCACTAAAACTGTCTGTATATCAACAATAAAACTTTTATTTTATCATTCATACCAGTATTTACAAAAGTAGCAATTTTAATTTCCTCTAAGAATTTTTCTTTGCCTCTGTGATTTGGCCACTATTTCTAAAAAGAGATTGAGCTTTTGGCCTGTTTCAACTTTTAATATGCCTTCCCCATTTGGTTTAGTCATTTCTAGCTTTTGAATTGAAATAAGAAAGGTACAAGCTGTGGCATAATGTTATGTGTCCGTAATCCCAGCATTCTGGAAGTGAAGCGTGAGGATCAAGAGTTCAAGCCCAGCCTGGGCAATTTGTCAGTTTACTTAGACTTATCTAAATGTAGTAAAAGGGTTGAGGATGTAGCTCATTACAAAGGCCTTACTCCCCACAGCTACCCCCAAATGGTGTGGTGGTAGAGGTTTTGCAGTTTTTCATTTCAGAGGCCATTGTAGGATTATCATAACCATGTCTTGGAGTAGGGAAGCCTAAGGAGAGTGGAGAGATAGAAGAAACAGCTGTACAATGGAACAGTTAAAACACACTTATCAGTTCAGTTTCCTGTCTTACATAGGCATAGTTCTGTGTCACCCAGAATAATGAACAATAGTGATCTCAAAGGTGACTGATTACATATCACCATAACTGATAATATTGAAAAAGCTTGAAAATAAGTGATGTTGGAAAAAATGGTACCAGCAGACTTAATGTAAGGCTATCACAAACTTTTGATTTATTTTAAAAAACTACAAAGCTCATTAAAACAATATTTGTGTATACTTTTTTCTTTTTGTTTTCTGTCAGTTCTTTTATCTTTGATGCTGGGAATTAAAACCCTGTACATACAGAAAACAATGCAAAATTTATAGTTTGTGTTATAATAAAATAAGTGGTTCTTGACTTTTTATCTTTACTTAAAATAAGGCAGTACATAAACATAAGGTTAAATAATTATAAATTCTTAATTTGTACAGCCAATTAGGTCAGATTCTTGGATTGAGGGAAGTTCATGATAGTTCATATCACATTATGACAAAAAATACACCTTCCCATTGGAAACCTAAATGAGCTATTCTCTATACCCTGAGGTACAGTATACCATTGTTATACTGAAGTTCTATCCTTAATACTTAAAACATGGGAAAGAGTTGTAAAAGCATCAGAATAGGCCAAAGGAGGGCAGGAGTCATTCACTTTGTATGATTGCTGGCCTACAGGCTTCCCCTAAAGCATTTTGTAATCATAACTGTGAGGTAAGGATAATGAGACTTGAAGATGTCAGAGGACTTGCCCTAAGTTCATTGAGTTGGAAAATTATGAAGACTGAACTTGAATTGAGGTTTTAACTCTAAAACCTTAGTTGTCTGAAGAGATTTGGGAGGCATTTGTCCTAGGCTAATGTATAGACAAATCAAGGCTGGGGATTTAGTTCACCTGCCTGGCAAGCACAAGGTCGTGAGTTTGATTCTTGGTACCCCCTCCCCCCCCCCCCCCCAAAAAAATACACACGCACACATATACACAAGTCAGTTGAAGGCATGAATCTTTTGTAGGATTTGCAATTGGTAGTTGATTATTCTGAAATTTATGTTTTGTTGAGAAATGAAAAATTCTTTTACAATTTAGTTTTATTTTTGCAGTTTGGTCATAAAAGTGGCATTCTTTCATTCTCTCTTATGTAAAAGCCACAAACTTAATCCTTTATTCTGTGCCTGATTTTTCTTTTTTTTTTTTTTTTTTTTTTTGCTTTTCTGGGGCTCGATCTTAGGACCTTGCACTTGCCAACCAGGCAGTGCCACTGAGCCTGATTTGCCTTATTTTTGCCACTTGAGTCTTTGAAATCTCTCTGTAAGCAATGGAAGAAATTCTGTATTTTATAGTAGCTTTTCTGAGGCTTGCTGTAAAGAAAAGGCACAGACAACTGCAGATCTTCATATTTCTCTTTGGTCCTAATCATTTGTTTCACCTGGAAGTATATGTGCTATTTTTTTTAAAGATTTGCCAGTTAGCCGGGTGTGGTGGCGCATGCCTGTAATCCCAGCACTCGGGAGG
The DNA here is from genome assembly GCA_004027165.1 of Ctenomys sociabilis. Classification (NCBI taxonomy): domain Eukaryota; kingdom Metazoa; phylum Chordata; class Mammalia; order Rodentia; family Ctenomyidae; genus Ctenomys; species Ctenomys sociabilis. Next base: position 32,344 of record PVKA01013950.1, on the reverse strand, counting down.
CTGAGGCGGGAGGATTGGTGTGAGTTCGAGACCAGTCTGAGCTACAAAGTGAGTTTAAGGCCAGCCTCAACTGCATAGTGAGACCCTGTCTCAAAAAAAAAAAGACCAAAAAAAAGATTTGCCAGTTAGGACCAGGGAGATAACTCAGTGGCTAAGTGCCTACCTGGTAAGTGCAAGGTCCTGAGTTTAATCCCCAGTAACACACACACACACAAAAAAGATTTGTCAGTTAAAAATGACTTTAATTATGAGAATCATTACTACTGAATAGAATACTCAAGATTTAGCATAAATGTGTAGTTTCCAGGCCACCTGCTTTTCTTATATGTGGTCTGGATAAATACTTAAACAGATAGCTTGAGTGACATAAAGAGGGCTGAGTGTATAGCACAGTGGAAAAGCACCTTTTTAGCATGTGTGAGTCTCTGGATTCAGTCCTCAACACCCACACACATACATACAATAAAAAAGAAAAAAGATACAGATAATAAAAACTATACTTAAACTATTCATTTCAGAATTTGCCTGTTAATTAGAATGTTTGGGTGGTCCATTTAATACAGTCAGCCTTACCTTTTTTGTTAATTCACACTATAATGTGTATCTGTATGATGCAGTTCTACTCTATTTTTTAGAACCAGATGTAAGTTCAGAGGAATCTATCTCCACTGTAGAAGAGCAAGAAAATGAAACTCCACCTGCTACATCTAGTGAAACAGAACAGCCCAAGGGAGAACCTGAGACTGAAGAGAAGGAAGAAAATAAGTCTTCTGAAGAAACCAAAAAGGAGTAAGGGGTTATACCTTCTTCCTGTTTATAAATGAAGATCAAGAAAAAGGAATGTAGATCAGATTGAGCTCAAAAGTGCTGTAACATGGGTTTATTTTTTTTTTTTATTAATTTTTTTTTTTTTTTGTCTTTTTGAGACAGGGTCTCACTATGCAGTTCAGGCTGGCCTTAAGCTCACTTTGTAGCTCAGGCTGGTCTCGAACTCACAACAATCCTCCTGCCTCAGCCTCCCGAGTGCTGGGATTACAGGCATGCGCCACCACGCCCGGCTTGTTGTAACATGGGTTTATGCTAGGTATTTGCTAGTTGGGTTTACTTTTTAGAATTATTTGAAATATTTATAGGCTATTAGCTTTTGTCGTACTTAACAGAACAGTGGTTTCTGTAATCCACAAGACTTTAGCGTGTGTTTTTATGCTTACAATTTATATTTTAAGCATTGAAAAAAAATAGGAAATACAAAAAATCTGACCTAGAATCAGGCGTGATGGTACATGCCTGTGACCCCAGGATTTGGGAGCCTGAGGTGGTAGGTTCACTGTAGATTTGAAGCCAACTAGGGCTGCATAGTGAGGCCCTGTGTGAAGACAGTTGAAAAAAAAAAAAAACCTGACCTGGGAGAGCCTTCACCATTTTCTTTTTAATCTCTGTTTCAGGAGTGGGTTCCTTTTATACATTCATTATAAAATATCAATTTGTATGAGACTGTTGCTTTGGTAATGAAAACTTTGGTGGAGTTTTCAATTGGAGGTGACTTTGAGCATCTGAAAGCAAAATTTGCAATTGGTGATCTCTATCTATACATGGTTACTGATAGCAATTCATTTTTAATTTTAGTGAGACACCACCCCAGGATAGCTGGTACTTTTCGTTCCATTCTTTTCATAATTGTCCAGTTAGAAATTATTTTTCAAACAAATAAGAATAGCTATACTTTCTAGATATAACCCCCAGTGAATCTTTTATCCCAGTTGCATATGTGGTGTCCATAAGGTCTGTGGAATATTTTTGGTGGCTATCCTTTGTTTTTAAATGTTTTAATTCACCTGAATGGATTACTGTTGTTACTTAGAATAAAATTTATATAATTCTATATAGTGTCATAATTTTACAGCACCTTAGGAAGAGATTGATAGAACTTTTATAACTGAGGTGACAGAAACAAATAATTTGCTTTGCTAGACTAGCTATTAGGTTAGGATTGTATTCTTGGATATTAAACCAAAAATGCAGAACCCACAGATAGAGGGACCTAACAGTACTACTTTCTGGAAAGTTTATCTTTCATAATAACAGTTGTTTGTTTTAAAGGGAGAAAGATCAGTCTAAGGAAAAGGAAAAGAAAGTGAAAAAAACAATACCTTCCTGGGCTACTCTTTCTGCCAGCCAGCTAGCCAGGGCCCAGAAACAAACACCGATGGCTTCCTCACCTCGACCCAAAATGGATGCAATTCTAACTGAGGCCATTAAGGCAAGTTTTTATTTCAGCCAGTTAACTTAGATTTATTACGTTCATCTCTCACTTGTTTGAATAACAGAAATCTTGCTTTGTTTCCTAAAAGAGACTTAAAAGAAGACCTGTGAGGTAAATGTCTTTGTAATCCAGTCACATTTGGATATGGTTCTTTTTAAAAATTCATATTAACTTTAATAAGATATTTTCATTAGTACATCCTTAATACATAATTGATTAATTTCATCATGGAGAATTGGTACATGCATATGACATATTATAATTCTTTTTACTTCCCCTTCTCTTCCCTCTTTGCTCTCTCCCTTTTTTAATCCCCTTTCTATTTGCAAAAGGTCTCCCTGTTTCCTATTATCTGTTGATAAGTCAGTAATATTTATTAAGTCAGCTGATTACACGGAGTTTTTGTTTGAAGGGTGAAATGCCTACTTCAAAATAAGCTACAAAGGACTGGGCTGTAGTTCAATACAAGACTCTGGGTTCTATACTCAGTATAGGGGATGGAGAGACCGTTTCTTAAAGTTGGGTATAATAGTGTGCACTTGTAATCTATTGGGAAGGCTGAGCCCAGGGATTTGAGGCTAGCCTGGGCAGCACAGTGGGACCTTGTCCCCAAAACCAATAAATGGAACAGTGGATGTGGTGGCACATTATTGTAATCCCAGCACTCTGGTAAGCTGAGATAAAAAAAAAAAAATTCACAATTTTGAGCCCAGCCTTGGTAATTTAGTGAGATACTAATTTTAAAAAGGGCTGAGAAAATGTAGCTCAATGTGAAACCTTGGGTTTAATTCCCCAGTATCACAAAAACAAATTTCATCTAAGATAACTATAATGAGATCTTTATTATTTGTATAGCCTTTCCTTGAGGACTGTTCATGATCACTCACCTAGATTTTGTACATTATTTTTTTTTTTATTGTTTGATTTCATATATATATATATATATATATGTTTTTATTTATTTATTCAATATACATTATATATGTGAACTACATTGGCACTCTGGCCCACAATGGGTTTGTACAACAAAATTCAATTTTATTACTTTATTACTATAATTTTAATTAGTACATTAACTCACCTAGATTTTGAAGGAGCAAGATTATAGTAAACATGAAGAAGGAACTAAAATTTTAAAGTAGTGAAACAAAAACTTAGAGCAATGGAAATTTACCCTATATTGAATCTTTTGTACAGATCATATAATCATAAGATATAGGGCTGGGGAGATAGCTCAGTGGTCTAAGCATGTGTCAGGCAAGCACCACATGCTATGCTAGCCCCCTGAGACGGGGATCACTAGGAGTCTGAGCTGTGTAGTGAGACTCTGTATTAAATAAATATCTTTTTAAAATAATGTTCTGTGCAATATTAAGTTATAAAAAAATGTAATTGTTAGATGGCCAGTACAGTTTTTCATATAAAACAGGAATCCTGATTGCTTTTTCTGTCTCATTATCAGTTTGAGCTAAGTATTGCTTGATTGTTTTCTTTGGTTTGTGTTTTCTTCGAAGTAGAAATAACCACTAAGAAGACAACAATGTGCATTGTATTAATTATTGAAACTGTCCTGCTGGTCAGTTTTGAAACTCAATAAAATTATTTTAAAAAATAAATAAAATAAAAAAGTAGAGATAAGCTTTAGTAGGTTAATAGCTCAGAGACATTTATTTGTATTAGGTGCTCTGTATTAACTTGTTTTATGACATATACTTTTCTTGTCCATCTTCCTATGACTTAATGTATTTCCTATTGACTTTATACAGTAGCAACCTAAAACTTCTGAAATGGCCCATTAGATAAAATAGCTGGTACTGTGTTTGCATACTTCAAAATTTAAAACATTTGAAAAAAAATTGAGCATTTGATGTCCTTGTAGCATAGTGAGATACTTAATTCTTTTCTGACACGAGATGGAAATTAGGTAAATAAAGTAAAAGTGGAAAAAGGCACTTTAAATTTCAGTAGAATACTTTATTGCTCAAAACTCCCCTTTAAAACTTTGTCATTTATGAACAGTTTTATGCCATTTGTTCAGATTTATTTGTGCTCCCTTTCTGCTGATACTCATAGCCTATAGAGAAATATTGGTCCTGGTGCAACAAGATTCATTTCTTGAAATGGATCAGATTATAGTCCTCTAAATGATAGAAATAGTCTGCTTTCTTCATTTTATTTTTATTATTAATATTTTGGTTTTTGTGAGATAAGATCTCATTGTATATTTCAGACTGCCTCTGAGCTCACTGTGTAACCCAGACTGTCATAAAAATGTGGCAGTTCTCCTGCCTTGGCCTCCTGATTGCTGAGATTACAGCTGTGTACCACCATGCCTGCTTTCTTCATTTTAATGTGGAAGATCAATCTTCCAAATATAAAATAGAATTAAAATGGAGAGCTTGGTTGACACACAGAATGTTGTTAATTTTTTAAATGATTTAAAATTATTATAGAAATTTTTTCTTTTACTTTTTTTGGTTTGTGTTTGCAATATATAATAATTATATTCATTGTGGTAAGTTGGTACACGTATGTATATGACATATCTTCAGGCTTTTTGTGTCTCCTTTCCTGTCCTCCCAACATCTTTCATCTCCTAGTCCTTTCCCATTTGCAAAAGCCCTGTCTCTATTTCCAATTATCTCTCTTTTGTCTTGCCTTTTGTTTATACTGTTTTGCATGTACGAAAAACCATTCAGTTTTTACACTTGTGTGTCTAATTTATTTCACCTAAAATTATGGTCTCAAGGTGCATCTGTTTTCCTACAGATGACTCAAATTTTATCTTTTATAACAGAATAGAGCTCCATTGTTTAGAAATACTTTATGAACTGAGGTTATCTGAAGTACTGTGTGTTCCTTATTTTGTCAATTTTTATCAAGTTCATTTTGGAAGTACTATATTTTGAAAATGTATCAAAATGTATCAAGTTCTCTAATAAAAACAGTGTGTGCTTTGATAATTTTCTAGGCATGCTTCCAGAAGAGTGGTGCATCAGTTGTTGCTATTCGAAAATACATAATCCATAAGTATCCTTCTTTGGAGCTGGAGAGACGGGGTTATCTTCTTAAGCAAGCACTGAAAAGAGAGTTAAATAGAGGAGTCATCAAACAGGTAATATTCATTATTGGAATTGAGATTACTTCCAACTGAGGATAACTAGGTATAGAAAGTACGCCTCCTATTCTTGCTTAATTTTGTATACCCAGCACCAGGGGGGAAAAACAAGATTGTGTGTGTGTGTGTGTGTGTGTGTGTGTGTGTGTGTGTATCTGCTATACTAAGTATATTTAGAACATTTGCTCTCTTTTTTTTTTTTTTTTTTTTTTTACAAGAAATACTTAAGTTTAGCCTAGTTTTATTAATAAACTACATCTCAAAACACTGGTATCAATCTCCTTTAAGCTATTCTTTAGAGAACAGAAGAAACACAATTCTGATGTTTTTATTGTATTCTTACTTGGATTGAGATTTTATTTGTCTTGTCATGCTAGGGATCAAACGCATACTAAGCAAGTGCTCTATCTACCATTGAGGTACACTCTTAGACTTTAATTAGAGTTTCTTTTGGGACCACATGTACCAAAATTTACATATCACTGAAAATGAGAAGCAGGGTTAAAGAATCCTACTATTACAGTAGTAAAAATGATAATTGTTTCTGTCTTGTTAATCTTAAGACTAAATTTGTTGCTTGACTTACAAATAAGCTCATGTTGGCCAGGTGTGGTGCAACATGATGATCCCAGCCACTTGGGAAGCTGAGACAAGAGGATTGCAAGTTTGAGGCCCACCAAGGCAATTTAGTGAGACCCTACCTCGAAAGAGCCAATGCATTGGTATATAATCCCAGCTACTTGGGAGGTTAAGGCAGGAGGCTCACAAGTTACAGGGAAGCCTAAACAATTTAACCAAACTGTGTCACAGAAAGGGCCAGGGATGCAGCTAATTAATTCAGCACCCCTGAATTAATCCCTGCTAAAAAAGGAAGAAAATAAAGTTGACCTTGATTTAGTGGTCTCTGAACCTGTAAAAGGAGCATTGGAGAAGCCTGAGTGAATTGAGATTAGTACTGGAACTAAGACTGATTTCAGGTGTTATCAGTATTACTTATTAGAATCCTGGAAGTCTAGGGATTGGTATTTGTAGCTTAGTGTAGAACACTTGCCTAAGCTGGTACAGGCCCCAGTTTCAATCCCCAGCATCACCCCCCACCCCAATCATAGATGTCTAAAGCTAGAATGGACATTGTCTTACTTTGCCTGTTCAGAGGTCCAAAGTGACTGTAGGTACCAATAGTATTGTGGTGCTAACAAAGATGGTTCTAACTACTTGTTCACATTTCCAGTTTTTTTTTTTCTTTTTTGTCTTTTTTGAGACAGGGTCTCATTATGCAGTTCAGGCTGGCCTTAAGCTCACTTTGTAGCTCAGGCTGGTCTTGAACTCACAACAATCCTCCTGCCTAAGCCTCCTGAGTGCTGGGATTACAGGCATGCGCCACCACGCCTTGACTTTTTTATGTACCTTCCTGCACAGTTTGATGAATTCATTGCCATTAGGCGTTTACACTCAGCTTAGAAACTGTCACCAAATCCCTTGCGAATGTATATTGTTTTACATGTGTCAGATGATGATGATAGGCCCTTCAGTGAATAGAACAAATTCCTACTGCATGAAGCTTATAGCCTAAGCTTTATCAAAATGCTGTAAAGTTGATACTTAAGCAGCCTTTAAAATGATCATTGACTTAAAGGCCTTATTTAGTCAATATAATCGTTAAAGGCACAACTTATGAGGTGGGTTCGTGTTTTTCTTTACGAAAATTTGATATCTGGCTTATTTTTGTATCTAGAAAAACCCTCACTTTAATGCTTAATGAATTCATAGTTAATATACTAAAAGCATTCTACCTTATTAAATTGATATATAGGTGATGTTGAGGTATGATAAATTGGTTAATTGTGAATTGGCTTTAAAGCATATGAAAGTGCTTTGTAAACTGAAACTAATGTGGTAAGATTTATACAGATCTTCATGTGCAGTATTTTAAATTACCAGATGACATTTACGCAGAGGGAATAATTTGTCACTGGTAAACTGGGGGAAAGCAGTATGACCTGAGTCTAGAGTCAAAGCTTATCAAGAAGCCATCTTCTGTAGAAGAGAGCAAGGCATTTTCTCATTTACTCTAAGGAGGTTTTTTCTTTCTATAGGACAATTTTGGTTATTTTGGTTTTAGTCTTTAGGAATTTTTGAAAGCTTACGAAAAATTTAACTGAGTAACACAGTAGCAGTCTTGCTCAATTTTGTAGCTGTGAAAATAAAAGCTCAGAGGTAGGTGAAGTGAGTGTGGTGGCACATGCCTGTAACCCCCCCACCTGCTGGAGGCTGAGGCAGAAGGATCTTTGTTGAAGCCCAGCCTGGACTACATAGTGAGTTCAAGGCCAGCCTGAACCACAGAGACCCTGTCTCAAAACAAACAAAACAAAACCCTCATAGGTATCCAGTATTGAAGAACTACATAGTACCATAATTAGGAAGGATTTCATCCCAAGTCTCTTCCATTGTTTTTTCTCTGAAGAGTTAAACACTTACATTAGCTCTGGCATCACATTGTGTAATTCTTTTAATCAAATATAAAGTTAGAAATATGAATACTGGAATAATTTTAAATAAAACTTAATTTAGGTAAAAGGAAAAGGTGCATCTGGAAGTTTCGTTGTGGTCCAGAAATCAAGAAAAACATCTCAGAAATCCAGAAACAGAAAGGTAAGAAATTTGTACCAGAGTTTGAGCACTGAAATACTGTTCCTGTTAAAGGTAGCAGCATTCATTAAGTTTTAACTGTGTGCTTGCCACTATTCAAAGTGCAGCCTTTCTACTAAGGTCTAGAGAAATTGTAAGCGATTTGCCCAGTTAGTATGGTAGAAGAACCAGTACTAGATCCTAGTACTCAAACCCAAGCCAGTTAAGTCCATGGTCTTAAATGCTTTACATTGAATTATTGGCAGTTGTATTTATCTGTTTTCAGTAAAATGTTTTTTAAACTAGAGGAGGTAATTACTCAGCACTAGGAATAAAACCTCTCTATATAAATATTAGTATCCCCCTCTTAATGACACAATAATTTCATTTATGTAAAGTTTTTCTGCAGTAATAAAATGAAGTGCTTATTCATCTGTCAGTAATTATGATAATTAAAATTCTTCTGTACCTTTGTTTTATAACTGATGATTTTTGTTCTTAAATAAAACTTTTTTTTTTTAAGAGAGGATCTCACTACCATTTTCCTTAAACTCACTGTTTAGCTCAGGCCCAAACTTAGGATGGCCATCCTCCTGCTTCAGCCTCGCAAGTGTTGAGTGTATAAGCATGCAGATTTAGTCACGATGCCTACCTAAAGCTTTCTAGTATTTTAAAATTTTTGTGTATTGCTGTCTGATGCTGCACTTCATTCTTTGTTACTGAAGGCTATGACTGAATTAAGACCTTTAAAATCTGTTCTTTATGGTTTTAATATTCTCAGTGGGAAATTTTTATCTGAAAGAAATTACCATGTAACTCACATTCACTCCACTATGGTATGTTTTGTTTTTGGTGGTACTGGGGATTTGAACCACGCACTCTGCTGGTACTAGGCAGGAATTGTGCCTCTGAGTTACATTCCCCAGTTGATTTGGCAGTCAGCTAAGGAAACCTTTGTTACATGTAGACCATATAGACTGAAAGCTCTATAACCTGTAGTGACCATAACTTTTGCTATTATATTTCAGAAGAGGAGCTCTGCAGTGGATCCAGAACCACAAGTAAAATTGGAGGATATACTCCCACTGGCCTTTACTCGCCTTTGTGAACCTAAAGAAGCGTCCTATAGTCTTATCAGGAAATACGTGTCTCAGTATTACCCTAAGCTTAGAGTGGACATCAGGTATTAGCCATTCACCTGGATTTTGAAATATGTGTTAGTTCCTTAGCTCCTTTATTATTAAATGAAATTTGTTTTGGCCCCATTATATTTTCCTTTTCATTTCATACCTAGGCTTTTAAAACCAAACTGTAATTCTTTTTTATATGATCCTTGCTAGAGTATAGTTTACCTGTGATGACTAATCATGTAAATTGTGGATTCAAGCAGACATTAATTTGTTTAAATTTGCAGTTTCTAAAGTATTGAATTTTGAGTATATTCATGGAAGGTCTTTATTGTGATGATAACTGCATTTAATTTGGAGAACTACATTTAATCCAGAGTTCTTTCTACAGAAGATTATTTAATGCACATTGTCTTGGTATGGTTTAATGCTGTTATTTATATTAAATAACATTTTCAGAGTACCACTTAGTGGGAATTAAACCTAGGAAGTGCTGATCTAGATTCTCAGCATATTCATTCATTCAGAGATAGGGTCTCACTGAATTTGAATTGTCCAGGTTAATTGCAGTCTTTGTCCCTCAGCCCTAAGTGGCTGGGATTACAAGCACATATAACCATATTCAGCTCCTGGAGTGTTCTTTGTAGCCAATTGAGAGTGCACAATTAAGAGTACCAGTTTTAGGCCTGTAAAATAGCTGTCTAAAGTACCTGCTTAGGCAAGCACAGGGACTGTGGTTCAATCCCTGGCACCACATGCTATACCAGCCCCACTCCCAGGACAGGCTGAGCCAGCCACAGTCCAGGTGTAGTGGCATATGCCTATAATCCTGGTGCTGGGGAGGCTGAAAGCAGGAGGATTAACACGAGTCTGAGCTACATAGTGAAACTCTGCAACAACCAATACATTAAAAAAATCAATTTTTAAAAAAAGAATGCCTAATTACTTAGTGAAGTATTGTAAAAGAAATGGAAATCATGTAAGCAGAAATTTTGTTTTTATGCTTTAAGTATGATGGTAGGGATCTTACATAGCTATGGACCAGAAATGTATTGTATGACTTACTTGAAGGTAGAAATACGTTTCACATTTACTTTTTGGTGACTAGAGACCATAACTTTCTCAACTTTTTGGTTTTGGTTTTTGTTTTTAAGTCTTACTATGTAATAGAGGCTCGGCTTGAATTTACTATATAACCCTGGGCAGTCCTCCTGCCTCAGCTTCCCCAAGTACTACAGTTCAAGGCATGCATCACTAAGCCCAGTTGAACTTAGTGTCTTTCAGTAGTGAATTATCAACTCAAAGATACCAATGAACCTGAACACCTTCCATGATGGTTTTTAATAGTTTAATGGTAACATTTTCCTTTGAAACGGTCCCCCTATCATCACTATACTGATTTTGTTTACCTCTGATCACACTACTGTCATTTATACATTTAATGTGGAAATTCAATCATGCTTGGCTTGGCCAAACAGAAGAGCAAGAAAGGGGTTTATCAGGCCAGGTGTGGTGATGCATGCTTGTAACTAGTCACTCAGGAGGCTGAACCAGGAGGATCACTGCAAGTTTGAGGCCAGCCTAATTGCATAGCAAGGCCCTGTCTCAGAAAGACCACATACAGAAAAAGAAATGAATGAGCTGTCAGGAATGGGAATGTGGCTCAGTTGTAGATTACCTGCTTAGCATTAGTAAGGTCCCGAATATGATGTGGGTTACCATAAAACTAATGCACCCTTTAAAAAAAAAATACATAGTGAATTGTCTATATTTATTATCTATAATTTCTTTCTTTGTATTTTCTCATAACCCTGAACCTTATACCCCCCCCCCCAGCTTTGCCTGAAATATTTTTTCCTTTCATTATCAGAGTGGCATACATATAGCATGTTGCAGTAATAAACTGGTAGTTCTTGTTGCCTTCTCATCAGCATTTGGCACACTTGACTCCCTGTAACTGATTCACTTCTTCTCTTCCTTTCCAGGGTACTGCACCTTTCTGATGTCTTACTCCAACCTTACTGCCCCCTCTTTCAAGGTTTCTGCTTCAGTTCTTAATATAAAGGTGCCTTCTCTACTGCAGTTTAGGCCTCTTGTATTTTCTCTCTGTACCCATTTGATAATGCTTTACACTTGTAAAGCTTGTAAGTACCACCTGTACACATGTATAAATTCACAAATATATAAATCTAGCCTGTATCCTTCCTCTAACCGATGTATATACAGGTACTTGTTCAACATCACCCCTAGGTTATCTTACATGTCCAAAATTGAACTCTTGATTATTATCCCCTTCCTCTCACTAGCACTGTACCTCCTTTCTAGTTAATGGGAACATCCTCTTTCCAGTTGCTCAAACTAAGAAATCTGTCTTTATGCTGATATCATTTCATATGTATGTGTGATCTGTAAGCAATTATTTTGACTTTGTTTTTAAAACACATTGTTGAACAAACTGTTTGCTGTTATTCTCTTCCATTCCACCATTCTACCATCGTCCGTTCTGTCATCATCTCTCATGTATCACCTGTATTAGAACAGTAACTTCCGCCTGCTTTTTCTTGCTTTCCTTTTGATGTTAACATTGTAGTGCTTATGAGGCTTTCAAAAATCTAAGATCGTATCACCTTTAGATTTACTTCCCGGCCCTCTCACAGTTAAAGCCAGAGTGTTGAAAATAGTTTACAGGGTACTACTGCACATCAATTTCTTCTAAATCTCTCTCACTGGCCTCAGAACCTTTGCCTTGCCTGAACTTCCTCCATACACATCCATTTTGCTGCCTTGATGCTGCCTTGATCTTAGATCTTTAATATAATCATCATAGTCCTGCCTTGATTATTTTGGTTTATAAACATAAATTAATTTCTCACAGTTCTGAAGATTAGGGATCTGACTGCCTTCTGTCTTTACATGGTAGAAAAAAACCCTTATATCATTGATGGCAAACCCTGTAGAGCTTTTGGTGCTAGCTGTAGCACATATGCCAAAGGATTGCCACCACTACCTTATACTTTTTTTACCCTCTCAGTAGTGGAGGTTAAACCTAGGGTCTTGCCCATGCTGGGCAGGCCCTTTACCACTAAGCTCCATCCTTACTCCTTATTTGGAGACAGTCTTGCTAAGTTGCCCAGGCTGACCTTGAACTTAATCAGTTTAACAATAACCCACAACCGTCAGACCAACTTTGACCTTGAACTTGCAGTTGTTCCATCTCAACTTCCTGAGTAACTGGGGTTGTAGGCATCTGCCACTGTACCTGTCTCTTACTATTTCTTGAAGATCCAGTTTTGAAGGGCCAGCTAGATAGCTCAACAGATTAAAACACCTACTTAGGCAGACATTCAATCCTCATGCTGGCCCTGCCCCTGGGGTGCATTGAGATGGCAATTGAGACTTGGCATGGTGATGCATGCCTGTAATCCCAGCATTTGGGAGGCTGAAAACAGGAGCACTACAAATCCAGTCTGTGTAGTGAGACCCTGTAGACCCTGTATTAAATACATTTTTTTAAAAATAAGTTTTGGAAGCTCTGAAGTACACAAAAAAGTTGAACATAAGTGTAATACTAACATCAAACCTAACAAAATAATTATTTAATATCTAGTATCTAATCATGTTTAGATGTACTCAGTTGTCCTGGGCCAGTCTTCTTTTGTATTTTGTGCAGGATCTTACTATGCAGGTCAGACTTTTAGTAATCCTCCTGTTTTCAGTCTCTTCCCTGGTGCTGGGATTACAGGCATGTGCTGAGTCAGTGTTTTTTTTAAGTCAGTATTCTGACTTGACACGTTACATTTGATTGATACGACCAACCAGACCTCTCTCCAGCCTGGACAACATAGAGACCAAGTCCGTTCTTTGATTGCACAAGCCAGTCACAGTTGGGATCCAGGATTGTTTGAGTGCTCTGGCAGTTTTAAATAACTGGTTCTATATGTGCAGGTAATGATTTAACTTCCTTACTTGGAAAAATAAAAGGAATGCCCTTTGTTAAAGATGTCAGCAATTTGGTATTATTTTTATTCATTTGAATAAAGTACTACTTATAATAGGTGCCAGAACTGTAAATTGGGGGATAATTTCTCTCTATTTTTCATTCACATAATTATCACTTTTTTTCTGTTTTTCTCTGCAGGCCTCAGCTGTTGAAGAATGCTCTGCAGAGAGCAGTAGAGAGAGGCCAGTTAGAACAAATAACTGGCAAAGGTGCATCGGGGACATTCCAGGTTAGAGACCAAATCTTGATTATAGACAAGTGATTTTTAAAACTTGGGGTTGGGCTGGCGAGATAGCTCAGTGAACTAAGCACCTGCTTAGGCAAGTTCAGGGACCTGGATTTGATCCCCAGCACCACATGCCATGCTGGCCCTGCCCACTCATTTTTATGATAATCTCTTAAAGATGAGTTACAACATGAAACCTGAAACCATATCAATGAGCTTCTTGTGTTCATTGATGTATCTATCTTGATCTTTGAATGGATCTTTTAAGCATACATTGGTACTTTGAAAAATAGTGGTTTACTGAATTCTGCAAAATGTTTTTGTTTTTTGTTTTGTTTTGTTTTTTAAGTGCCAGGCAAGCACTTATTCTACTGAGCTATCTCCCCAGCCCTACAAAATGTTTAAGTATTGTCATATATGATAAAATTACACAGCCATTGGTATTAGCCACTGATTTCATAAGAATGATTGTTGAATATTAAAGGGTACCTAAATTTCATGGTGCTAGATAGTAAAGTTTTCCAGGATTTAAATTTTTATTTGAAAGGCTGACCTTTGCCAGTGGTGACAAATACTGTTTTTTTTCCCTTGGAGTGAGAGGCTTACTTAATTCATTTTCAAGGTCATGTTTACGTGATCTCCAAAACCAAATAACAATACTTTATCTATCAGTTGTTCCTTCAAGTAAACAGGGAATGCCATAAAAATCTGACTAGTTCAGCTCACAACTCTAATCACACAGGTGAGTTTTCTTAAGAACACAATTTACCATTGTATGTATCAATTTCGTTCTATGTATCTTCCCATTTCCTCCCATGAATATAGCTGAGATTTAAAAACAATTGCTTTGTACTTCATCAAGGGCTTTTTTCCTCCCCAGTACTGGGGATTGATCCCAGGGATTTCACACTGAGCTACATCCTCAGCCATTTTTATTTTTTATTTTTACATTGAGTGCCTCAGTATTGCCCAGGCTGGGCTTAAATTTGTGATGATCTTGTGTCAACTTCCCAGAGTGGTGGGATTGCAGGTATATGCCGCCATTCCCAGCTTCAGAGCTGTTAGTAAAATAAGTTCTTTCTTTAAACCATAACTATATGACAGAGAAGAAAGTAAATAAGTGAACATTTTTGTGCCTCCACCTTAATTTGTGGTAAGATGGCAACAGTTTTACCAACAGTTGATTTTTCACCATCAGTGCAAATTTAGCACAGTAAAGGTAGCTCACATGTTCCTTTCATTATGAAAATAGTTTTGACTTTTAGATCCTCTGAAAAGGTCTCAAGAACCTCCAGGTATGTACTTTGAAACCACTTTTTTGAGAACCAGCATCTGCATTATAGAACATTCTTTTTCTGTCCCTGTTTTTCTTAATTGGTTCTAATCTTTTTGTTCCTCAGTTTCTCAGCTTTCGAATATGCTATGTAGTTTTCTATTGTATGATATCCTAAATATTTATGAACTTTTTCCTTTATTATTTTCCTTATAGTATTAAGAATGCTATTTCTTATAATAACTATTTGATTTTTTTTAGGTATAATAAAGAATATTTTCCAGAGTCTTAGTCTTTTGGGGGTTTATCAAGTTAACCTGCTCATTGGGATGGAACAGTGCATATTCTTTTGAGTTAGGGTGGCTGTTGCTGTTTTAAGATAGAGGAGTAGATGGAAAAATATGTTTTGGAGGGTTGAGACTCCTCAGTTAGATTGACTACCTGGTAAATGAGAAGAGAAAGTCCCTAACCTGACAATTTATTGTAAAACATATCTGTGCTAATGCAGGAACTCCGATCCACCTGGTGCAGAGGAGTCTTGTCTTGAGCTGCTTTGGGAGTGTTGTCTTGATGCTTTTCTCTTCCTCCTTGGAAAACAGCTGAAGAAATCAGGGGAGAAACCCCTGCTTGGTGGAAGCCCAATGGAATATGCAATCTTGTCTGCCATTGCTGCCATGAATGAGCCGAAGACTTGCTCCACCACTGCTCTGAAGAAGTATGTCCTGGAGAATCACCCAGGGACCAATTCTAATTATCAAAGTAAGAGTCAGAGTTGTGTGCATTTCCAGGGTTAGGGGACTTTTCTTGTGAAGATACCTTAGCAATCATACTACTGATGCATTAACCACTGACTATATGAAAACCAAAAGAGAACAGGGAGAATAGCTTTACAGACTTGCCATTTACAAAAAGAAAAAAGAAAGCCAGGCATAATGGCTTACTATAATCCCAGCCCTCTGAAATACTGAAGCAGTAGGATTGCGAGTTCAAACCTAGCCTGGGCAACTTAGACTATCCAAAAAAAAAAAAAAGCAGCTAGGTCAGAATATGTTATGTCCCCCAGTTTTGTGGGTTTTGTTTCTGTTTTGAAACAAGATCTCACTGCAGTTAGGCTGGCCTCAAGCTTGCAGTTCTCCCCTTGCCTCAGCCTCCCTAGTGCTATCCAAGTCAGAATTGAATTGGTACATTTTAGATATACATAGTGATCACATTCGCCATAGAAAATTCGTATCTGTACATGTTATGACTTGTTTCTATCAGATTCCCTACTGTCCTTTCAGTGCCTCCATTGCCCATTTATAAAAGCTTTGTTTCCATTTTTCTTCTCATTTTTAAAATTTTTCTTTCCTCCCATCTTGTTAAAAAATTTTCTTCCTATTTCACAGAATGTTAAAGTTTAAAATTTTTGAAGTGTTAATATTTAACATATGCAGTATACTTTTTTGTGGGGGGGCAGGATTGGGGATTAAACTCAAGCCCCTTGCACTTGCCAGACAAGCACTTATTCTACTGAGCCATCTCCCTGACGCCATGCATTTTTTTTTTTTAGTTTTTTTTTTGTACACAGGGTCTCACTATGCAGCCCACATTCATAGTGATCCTCCTGCTTTCTGCCTCCCTAGTGCTGGGATTACAGGCGCGCGCCATCACGCCCGGACTCCAATCGCCGGCTCAGTGCACCCGAAGGCGGGGCCGGTGCGGCAAGTGGAAGCAGGGATGGAACCCTGGCCGCTGTGCTTACCTAATCAAGCGCTTAGTCCACTGAGCTATACCGCCGGCCCTCCCATGCATTTTTTTTTTTTTTTTTTTTTTTTTGGTCTTTTTGAGACAGGGTCTCACTATGCAGTTCAGGCTGGCCTTAAACTCACTTTGTAGCTCAGGCTGGTCTCGAACTCACAACAATCCTCCTGCCTCAGCCTCCCGACTGCTGGGATTACAGGCATGCGCCACCACGCCCGGCCTCCCATGCGTATTTTTAATGTTACAAAGGAATGCTTTATTTTCCTATCTACTTTGAAAACTGGTATTTTTATCTTTTCCGTATTATACTAAAGATATGTGTTGCATTTAATTGTGCTTATTATATAACCCTTGTGGGCTATCTTGTGATTCTTTTGGTCAAATGTGGGTTTTTTGTTTTGTCTTTGGTTTTTTTGAAATGAAGTCCTGCTGTGTAGTTCAGGCTGACCTTAAATTCATTACATATGTAGCCCAAGCTGGTTTGGAATTTGCCGTCATTCTCTTAGTTCAGCCTCCCAAGTGCTGAGATTCCAGGCAGCACCACCATACCTAGCTGGCAAAATGTGTTAAAAGATACATTTAATTTTAACTGATGTCACTGATTTTGCAGGTGTATTTGCTCATTAAATCATCTTATGTTTGTATCTCTGTACAAAAGATAAGATTGGTGAAGCCTTTAGGTTTTGTTATTATTTGCTGATTTAAGTATTCTATGGATGCCTACTTCCTTTTCTGTGAATAATTTTGCCAGATTTATGGGTAGTTAATAAATATTTAGTGAACTGAATTCATACCTTTGATCACACAGGATTCCATTAACATATATCATTTAACTGTATGTACTAGTGGACAAGTAATTGTGGTTGTGAGAATTACAAAATCTGAATAGCTAGTTTACATATTTCATTCCTAAATTTTTGTTCAGTGCATTTGCTGAAGAAAACTCTGCAGAAATGTGAAAAAAACGGGTGGATGGAACAGATCTCTGGTAAAGGATTCAGTGGCACCTTCCAACTCTGTTTTCCATATTACCCAAGGTGAGCACTTACCCCTAAATGAAGTGTTGATCACTAGGGATTTAAAGTCTGACTCTGAGTACAGGGTTGATTTATTTTATCCTCATTACCATACACTGAACTGGAAATAATTTGAACATAAAGACCTCAGGCAGTATCCTCCCCCCCAACCAGGGATTGAACTCAGGCGCTTGTGCTTGCCAAGCAAGCACTTATTCTACTGAGCCATCTCCCTGGCTCCATTAAGCAATATTGATAGTAAAAAAAGGTTCCTAAATAACCACAGGGAGGGGCTAGGGAGATGGCTCAGTGGAAAAGCGCTTCCTTGGCAAGCATAAGGGCCCAAGTTCAATAACCGGTTCTGTAAAAAAATAATAATAATAATAATAATAACCACAGGGAAGTTTTGGCTATACTGTGCATTTAACCAGGATTACAGGACTTTTCTTTTGAAGATACCTTAGCGATCATGCTGCTGATACATTAACCACTGCCTGTGTGAAAACTAGAAGAGAGCTCTCTACTTTTAACACCATCTTCATAGAAACCTCTGCACCATGAGACATAAGCAGAGGAAGAAGCGACTGTGCAGGCTGAAACATAAAAGAAGAAAAATGAGAGAGGTCCAAGTAAAATAGCTCCTATACCCATGGAAGCCAAAGGAGCAGAAATAAAGAAAGCTGGAGGGCCAGCCAGATAGTTCAGCAGATTAAAGCATGTGCAAGCGGGCTCAGGGGCTAGATGTTCAATACCCAGGCCTGCAGCGGCGGCCCCACCTCCAGGGCATGCTGAGACAACAGTTGAGTCTGAGCATCGTGGCACATGCCTGTAATCCCAGCTCTTGGGAGGCTGTAAACAGGCGGATCACTATGAGTCTGATCTAGTGGTGAGATCCTGAACAGCCTGTAGAACCTTTCCTAAAAGAAAAAGAATGCTGGAGGCTTGCAGTGACCTGCACTGCAAAGGAGACAGAGTAGGGAGGGAGACTGAAAGAAATGAGAGGACCAATTGCTCTGGAGGCAAAAAGCAATTCAGCTTTATTGAGTCTCGCTTTTATATTATAAAGACAGCAAAAGCTTATTCAAGGATACATGTTCAAGGACACACAGCTGCTACGTGTTTTTCTTGGTATTTTCTTCTTGGCAGAGGAGCTATCATATGTTTCATTTTTTCTTAGCATAAGGACATATTTAACCTTGAAAGTTAGGAGAACAAGAAAATGTTTTCCCAGCCCTTAGGGTTCAAGGCAGGGACACTTCAAGGGGGTGCCCCTACCCTTGCTCCAGAGCAGGCGGGGGCACCCCTCCGTGTCCCCTTGACAGATGGTACGGCTCCCCACAGAGGCTGACAATACTGGTACAGGTTTTGTACTGCATGCTGTCTAGAATGTCTCACTAGAACTTCATTGCCGTCTGATCACCAAGACTATCTCAGAGAGAGATCTACCTGGTTCAAACTAAGCAGTCCCTCAGTTTTTTGCCCTGGGCTTGTGGCATTCTGAACTGTTTTTGCTTTTGTTCAAGTATAAGACGTGTATAGTAAATCATCTCATGTGTTTAAAAAAAAAAGATGGGGAGATGGCTCAGTGGAATAAGCGCTTCTCTGGCAAGCACAAGGGCCTGAGTTCAATCCCCAATTCCACCAAAAAAGAAGAAAAAGCTAGAAGAGAATAGCTTTACAAATTTGCAATTTACAAAAAAAAAAAAAAAAAAACCTATTAGGCAGCTGCTGAAACCAAGCATCAGATTCTTTGAAATTTTCGGATAATTGTTTCAGTATTCATTCCCTCTTTATATAAAATACACTTTTATTTCAGTGGGTTTTTTTTTCAAGGGGTTGTTGTTTGGGCGTTTTTTGAGACGGGGCTTTATTGACCCAGGGTCTCTCTCTGCAGAGCAGGCACAGGCTAGTCTTAAACTCACTATGATGTAGCTTAGGTTGGCCTTAAACTCATGGCGATCCTCCTACCTCAGCCTCCCAAGGGCTGGGATTACATTATAGGAGTGTGCCATCATGCCTGGCTTATATTGAATTAGGTGTAAGTCATGATTGTCCAGTACCAAATGGGAGAATATTGACTGCTTTCAAGAATCCACACTCTGCCTCCATACTTTTTTTTTTTTTTTTGGTGGAATTGGGATTGAACTCAGGCCCTTGTGCTTGCCAGGGAAGCACTTATTCCACTGAGCCATCTCCCCGGCCCCCTGCCTTCATACTTTAGAGGCAGGGACATTTATTTGGAAACCTGTCTTTTGTAGATATTTATGCATTAAAATAAAAAGATTAGGGGCTGGGGAGAATGGCTCAGTGAAATAAACGCTTCCCTGGCAAGCACAAGGGCCTGAGTTCAGTCCCCGGTTCCATCAAAAAAAGAAGAAGAAGAAGAAGATATATTAAATGCCTCTTTTAGGCCATGCATTCTATGCACTGCTGCGATTCTCCTAACGCATTTGCTCCTAGTAAGTCCTGTGACCTGTACCACTAAGACCCTGTTTTAGCAGCACTACAGTGAAACTGTCTATTATTTGTATATAAAAATGTTACTTGGTACTTGATTGAGTAATTTTTCAACCAGGGCATGCTACCTTCCCAGCCTTTTTTAAATTTTTGAGTCATAGTCTCACTAATTTTCCTATGCTGGCCTTGAACCTCCTTGAAGCTGGGGCTGCAGGCATTCTTACCATGCCCAGCTAAACCATTAAATTTAACACTTAAGGTCAAAATCATAAAATGCCATAATTTAAGTGCATGTTTTTTGTCTTTTTGAGACAGGGTCTCACTATGCAGTTCAGGCTGGCCTCGAACTCACAACAATCCTCCTGCCTCAGCCTCCCGAGTGCTGGGATTACAGGCCTGTGCCACCACGCCCGGCTTAAGTGCATGTTAATCAAAAGGATCAAGATTGCTAACATGAGGGACAAAAATTTAGGGTATCCTTGCCAAATTTCACTAAAACTTTGGAGATATTTAAACTTTTGAGGTCTTTTGCCAATTTTGTTTCTACAGTCCTAGGAATGTAGTACAGGGCCTTCACTCTGAGATAAATCCCCAGCCCCTTTTTATTTATTTTTGTTACCTTTTGAGGCAGGGTCTCACTAAGTCACCCATGTGAACTCATTGTTTCTTTGCCTTAGCCTCCTAAATGCTGGTGTAATAGGTGTATGTATGCCATAGCATCTGGCTTTTGCCAGTATTATTAAACCAAAAGGTCTGTACTGCTACGTAGACTATTTACTGTCCTAGACTATTTGCTGCTGTGTACATATGATAGACATAAGACTTTAATAAATGCTTACTGTGTACGTGAGTGGTGGCAGATGTGGTGGCTCACACTTGTGATCCCAGCACCCAGGAGCCTGAAGCAGGAGGTTCACCATGAGTTTGAGGCCAACCTGGGCTACATGTGCATAATGAGACCCTGTCAGAAAATAAAAATATGAACATGAGTAAGGGTCTGTTCTGTTAAATGGTAAAAAGAAGGGAATATGACGTGCTCTGAGACTTTTCATAGGTTTGTCATGACTTTGTATGTTCAAAAATAGGTTAAATTGTAACCTAAAATTTATTACCTAAGTTCACATTTTTGAGAGGATCACAAATCAGAAATGTGCATTGAAAAGTATATAGGTTAACATTCTTTTCCTTGTGCTATGCGGAACTTCTAGGGAGTTTTTTATTTTGTTTTGTTTTCCTTTAGCCCGGGAGTTCTATTTCCAAAGAAAGAGCCAGATGACTCCAGAGATGAAGAAGAAGATGATGAAGATGAAGATGAGTCATCAGAAGACTCTGAGGATGAGGAGCCACCACCTAAGAGAAGGTGTGGACGGGTGGGAGACTCTTGTTGGCAGTGTGATGAATGCCTGAGCCAGGCTTGGTAGTGTAGTACGCTATCCCAGCTACTTGGGAGGCTGAGGCAGGAGGATTGCAAGTTTGATGCCAGTCTGAGCAGCTTAAGACTGTTTCTCAAAACAAATGAATAAAAAATGTCTCAGTTACTCTTCTCTAGTTGCTAGGACAAATACCTGACACATAAACTTAGTGAAGGAAAGTTCTGTTTAGCTCACAGAAGTCTGCCCTATGACTGCGTGTGGCTTTAGGGGGACAACTAGACACAAACCATAACAGAGTTATGGATGTAGTTCAGTAGTCCTTAGTTCAATCCCCAGTATAAAAAAAATCTTAGAGTATAAAATGATAGCAATATTTACAGATCCTGAATGCAGAGAAGTGTTTTTGCCAGTCTGGCTTCTCCTCAGGGTTTTTTTTTTTTTTTTTTTTTTTTTTTTTTTTTTTTTTTTTTTTTTTTTTTTCTTTCTTTTTTGTCTTGTTGAGACAGGGTCTCACTATGCAGTTCAGGCTGGCCTTAAGCTCACTTTGTAGCTCAGGCTGGTCTTGAACTCATAACAATCCTCCTGCCTCAGCCTCCCGAGTGCTGGGATTACAGACCTGCGCCACCATGCCCGGCTTCTCCTCAGGTTTTTTGTATAACATTTGAATTTATTGTTTTCTTGAAAACACAGTAACTATGAATTAGAAATTTCAAGCAATTTGAGTACATAATGTACTCCTTGGCAAAACCTGTATATATCCATAGTTATTTAAAGAAAAATAGTTTCATGTTTTCTTTGGGAAAACACCATGATATGGGTAGATTTCTATGAATTGGTTGAATTTTTATGCAGTTTTAATGAGTCTTCTAGTTCATTAAAATTAAGTCCTATTCCTATTTCTTTCCATTGGTGAAGTCTATGGGTGCCATTTCTCTTTAGACAGAGTACCTAGTTGTCCTGACAAAGTGAATCTTTTCCTGTGCTGAGTGACTAGTCGACTTTGCTTTTTTGTTTTCACAGGTTGCAAAAGAAAACTCCAGCCAAGTCCCAAAGGAAAGTGGCACCCCTGAAGCAGAGGGGGTCCAAGCCTGCACCTAAAGTTCCAGCCGCTCAGCGGGGAAAAGCTAGGCCCCTGCCCAAGAAAGCCCCTCCTAAGGCCAAAACTCCTGCCAAAAAAGCCAGACCCTCACCCTCGGTCATCAAGAAAGCTAGTGGTAGCTCCATGAAGAAGCCTGCAGCCAGTGTGAGAAAGGAAGTGAAATTACCTGGCAAGGGCAAATCTACTACAAAGAAGTCTTTCAAAACAAAAAAGTAAATTTTATAGCAAGAAAGGGTGTCATGATAAAATTCAGAGTCTTATTTTATAAGGTCAGTGTGCATTTGTTGTTAGTTTCGATGCTTACAAATTTTTTTTTCCTCCCATATGAACATTGTGGGGAGGGCGTATAATAATCCAGTTTAGGCATTTGTTAGCTTTAGGTGCTGTTTTTGGTGCCTACCCTTTCCCCTATCATTTTAATTTCTGCCATAATCTGGGACGCTTCTAAACTATATAATCTGTACTTACCTTTTTTGCCCCACCTACCCCAACCTCTTTGTGTTTTTTATGATAAGCTTTGGTGCCTCCCTCTCCATTTCCCCCTTTTCCTCTGTCTCTCCCTGTCTCTCCTGCCTTTATCTAAACACTTGTAAAGATTTTTATATTTTTAGAATGCATCAAGAACAGGATGCTGGTCAGGTGCTGGAAATAAAAAAGTCATTGTAGCACTGACTGAATGGTAAAGCCTCCTCCCTGGAGACTTTAGTGATAGCTATAATAATTAATCTTATTTATAAAGTTATTCCACTAATCCTCTTTCTCCAACTCTGAACAGAGATGACTTAGCTTTGGATTTAACCTTGAAACAGTGTGATCACATTTATTTCTGGAAATGGGCCACTTTCACCTTGACAACTCACTAGCCCAGAGCATTGCATTCCCTTCACAGCAAGCACAAGCTCTCTCCACCACTTGGTTCTGACTGCAGGGGAAACACAGGACTATGTTGAATCCAATTTCCAGTGTCATCTCTGTTACCAAAAAATCAAAACGTGTAAAATCTTCTTGATAAAATGTTTAAATATATTTTTAATATTTGAGGCATGAGTTGTCATTTACTGTTTGCCTTTTTTATGAGGAAATGTTGGAGAGTTACAAATGTAGAAATGTTAAGTGGAAAAACATAGTTTGCTTAAATAAAATAGATTCCAGATTCATCTATGAATTTTTCCCCTTTCTTTCGATAGCACTTTTGATACCAAGCAATTGGCTTCCTTTTTGAGATATTTTAAAGAAAAAGAAAAAATAAATGAAGCCCTACTACCTAACCCTTTTTTTATTTGCATTTGTTTTAGTATTGTGAAGTTGTGTTAAAATAGTACTAGCTTTCTACTTGAGAAATACCGATTTCTGGTTCTCATTTCTCTTCCCTGTGGCACTTAATTGTCTTAAACTGGCGTACATCATCTGGGCCCCTGTGGGCTGCCAGAGGCAAAAGGTGTTTGTTTTATATTCATTCCACTGCATCGTTTGCTGGGACCCCATCTGCAGCTTGAGTGTGGCTGAGAAATGGACTTAAAAAGACTGGCTTGGATTAGGTCCTAATTGTGTGTGATCCCATCATGTACTCATTGGAATTTGTGTTGCATGTAAGGCAATCTTTCCTGTTGTAAATCTTCCTTTTTTATGTACATAATATTTTGAAAAATATGAATAAACATGAAATTTTAAAAGCTGCTGAACTGTAGCTTATATTTGAATTTCTGCTGTATCCTTAGAAATAGCTGAGTGCTGTCCTTCAATGAGTCTTTTCTGCATCACTTTCCTTTTTATTATTTTATTCTTTTTGCAGTCCTGGGAATTGAATTCAGGACCCTGTGCTTGCTTGCAAGGCAAACATTTATTCTATTTACTGAGCTATCTCGCTGTGCCCTACTTTCCTTTTTAAATACAAGTTCCACTTTAGTTTTCTTTAGAATTTCTATTGATGGTAAGATACATTAAATACTGGTTGTTTGATTTTTTTTTTTTTTTTTTTTTTTTTTTTTGGCGGAACCAGGGATCGAACTCAGGCCCTTGTGCTTGCCTTGCGCTTATTCCACTGAGCCATTTCCCCTGCCCCAGTTGCTTGATTGTTAAAAGACTTTTAAAAATCACTTTGTTTTTAAGAATTATTGGATGGGAGTCCAGGGAGATACAGCTCAATAGAATAAGTGCTTGCTGGCAAGCACAAGGGCCTGAGTTCAAACCCCAGTTCGGGAAAAAAAAAAAAAAATTATCGAATGGATGTAGTGGTACAACACTTGCCTAAAATGTACAAGGCCCTAGGTTCACTCTCCAGAACCACCAAATTATTTTTTTAAGATAATAGGGTTAAGTCTTAATATTCAGTGAATGTTTAATGTTCAAATGATCCTTGGACTGAAAGAAAAATTTACAACATTTAAAGGATAACAAATGAACTCTAAAAACAATTCTAGAAAATAACTTTCCGCTTACTGGGATTCAGGATTGAACACTGGGACTGCCAGTTTACATCCCCATCCCTTTTTATGTTGAGATAGTGTTGTCAGTAAGCACCCCAGGCTTACCTGAAACCTGGGATTTTCCTACCTGTTAACGGTTTCTAGTTGTCCCCCCAAAGCCTCAGGTAGTCATGGGGTGGGGACTTCTGGAGTTTGTGATTAACTCATGATCCACTAGGATTATGTGTGATCCAAGGCTGAGATTATGGGTCTTAGTACTGCTGGGATTATGGGTGTGAGTACTTCCCCCAGTCTGGGGCAGGCAGCCTGCATGTAATATAAAGAGACAGACAGACTTTCTGTAGCAATTGCTCTTTGTTGCTGTTCTGATGCCATGAACTGCTGCTCTGTGCCACGTGCCCCTCTGCCTTGGAGCCAGCTGAATATGGACTGAAACCTCCAATAACTGAGCTAAATAGACCTTTCCTTCCTTCATTTTGGGTGTCGGGTATTTTCCTAGCAATGAAAGAAGAGTAACTAAGAATTTGATACTGGGAGTGGGACCGTTGCTGTGGCTAACCTTGACCATGTGGATTACAAGTTTTTGGGACTGGTTTATGGGAAGAGATAGGAAAGGTTCACAGATGTTGCCTACAAGCAAAGCGCTGGAATAGCTTCAGCTGTTGTTTGGGAGATCATGGTTAGAGCTCAGAAGACCAGAAGTCTGTCAGGAAGCCAGCCTGTAAAGACCAGGCTGGGGAGGTTTCTGCTGGGAAGAAGGACCACATTGGTTGTTGGACTCCAGATGACTTGTGCTATGGTTTGGTCAAAAGACTATCTGAATTTTGTTCATGTCCAGAGACTGCCCAAAACTGAATTTAAGCATGGCAGACTGATTAATCATTCAAAAGATATTTTAGAGCAGCCAAATATTGGGGCAGTTGCATGGCTGTTATTGGGGGCTTTTAGTCAGATTTATGTTAAGAATGAAGAGCAAGGAGCCCAGCAGGATGGTCCAAAATGTGAGTTTGACCAGAAAGGAAGCATCAAGAAAGCTGTGGAGTGCAAAGATGGAGCTGAGAGGATCTCCATTATGGAGAAGGAACAGAGAATGGAAAGGATGGCCTGAGGGCATCACAGGAGGTAGCAGGTCTCCACCCTTTGCTGCCTCAGAACTGCCAAGGTCAGGGACTTTGCCTTGAGAAGAAAGAAACATGAGCCCATGTTTCAGAATGGCGGCAGCAGCCACACCACATTCCGGAATGGCATGGAGAATTTGTTCTTGGAATCAGGGTCAAAGTGCTCAGCCACCCAGGCACTCAACCCCTATAGCCAAGAGAAAGGAAAACCTGCTACTACTACAGCTGGCAGCAGACCTCGGCATCATGCACATGGTAATGGTTTTAGGCACATACAGAATGCAGGAGTTCCGAGGTTAAAAAGGCTTCCACCTTGATTTCAGGCCTAGGAGGCCAGGCAGTGTGCCCCCAAGAGGGCTGTGTACGAAGCTGTGCTAGAAGCCTATTCAGTGGAAACCCCAGAAGTATGGAAAACCTAGGAACATGGATCATCTAAGGGAAACTAGGCCTGAGAAGCCATGGGAACTACCACCACCAGAAGTGCCGTAGGGGTGGAGCCATGTCGGACCTTTGGAGCTTACAAAGAGCAGACTGCTTTAAATGTTCCAGTTGGAACTGTGGTATTTAATGTTTGCCCTGCTGGATTTTGTACTTGTGTTGGTCCCAGTGTTTTCTGCTGTTATTTGCAACTTTTGGATTGGTAATGTTTATCTTGTGCCTTTGAATGTTATGTGTTTAACTTTTATATAGGAGCTCACAGCTAAGAGTTTGCCTTGGATCTTGGAGGAGACTTGGGACTTGACTTTTCAGCCATGCTGAAACTGTTGGAACTTCGGCAACTCTTAGAGATGGACTCTTTTGCACAAAAGGATGTGAATGAGATTTTGGGAGTCCAGGGGTGGAATGTTATGGTTTCTAGTTGTCCCTACAAAGCCTCAGGGGTGGGGACTTACTAGAGTTTGTGATTAACTCATGATCCACTGTGATTTCCACCAGGCAACACATGGGCTTGGAGGGGGACACTCAAACACCGCATTTTTCAAGTCATCATAGCATTTGACAATAGCAAGGCAGTCATTGAGTCTCTTCCACATCAGACTATGTACATATATTATCACAAGTAATCCTAGCAACATGGTGATGTAACTGCAGTTTATTGTCCCTATTTTACAGAAGGGAAAACCAAGGCAGAGTGCTGTCCTGTGATTTGCTCCAGGTTACCAGAATTAGAACTCAGGTATTTTGAATACAGATCTACTTTGATTACTTCCCTTCACAGTTTATCAAGCTTCGAATTTCCCCCTTCATTTTCTTCCCATCAGAAACAGCTGAGGGACTGTGGCGGTAGCTCAGCGGCACAGCACCTGCTTGGTAAACATGGGGTCATGAGCTTGATTACCAGTATCAAAAACAAAAACAGCTTCATGCAGAAATTACTAAATCAAGTTTGCTACTAATTCTGTGGCTTTTGTTATAAGTTAATAAATGGCAAAATTAGGTGTATTACTGGGAAATGGTACGTAGGCAGCCCAAGATTTTCTTTAGGATCCTGTATTGTTCATGGAATCCACTGGCTTTTGATTGTGCTGGCTGTCTCCATCCAAATGGTGCCAGGTCCTGGGTGGCTCACATCTTCTGGAATTAGGTCCCAGGTTGTTCTCATCTTGAATAAAGAGTTGAATGAAAGGAGCAAAGAGCAATGACAAAACTTATTTGAAAAGTAAAAGTGGGTTGAGGAGCCAGGGAGATGGCTCAGTGGAATAAGTGCTTCCCTGGCAAGCACAAGGGCCTGAGTTCAATACCTGATTCCACAGAAAAAAAAAAGAAAGTTTCATGTTTCTGAAAAGTAAAAGTGGGGAGAGAGAAACAGGTTGTGCAGAGCAAGCTTGTGCCAAGTAGAAGAAAAAGCTTGAACAGTGTAGAGAACGGGTGAGCTAGCCTGAAGAAAGCTATGATAGGGAGTTCTTGACTTCTGTGTCTTTCATATAGTCCAAGTCTTGAGGAAACTGGCAAGAGTGTCTATATAGGGGTCCTCAGAAGACCTCACCTGGAGCATCAGATCCAGGCCATCCTTTTGAAAACCTGCTCAACAAAAAAACTAGCACTAGGGGTTCCACTGGACCCAGCCATGCCCCTTCTTAGTATCTTCCCAGAAGAACTAAAAGCATGATATTGTAGTGACATATGCACACCCATGTTTACAGTGCCATAGTTTATAATAGCAAGATCCTGGAGACAGCCCAAATGCCCATCAGCTGGTGAATGGATAAAGAGGATGTGGTTCTTTCATACAGTGGAATACTACTCTGCCATGAAGATAAGTTTGAGAAATTGCTAGGTAAATGGATGCACCTTGAGACCACACTCAGGTGAAATTAAGTCAGACACGTGTAAATGCTGCATTGTTTCTCTGGTTTGAGAAACAAAAGTGTAAATGAGGACCAAAATGTACAATACGTAGTATGAAATAGGAAAAATGGGGAGAAAAAAGAAAGGGGTATGGAGAAAAGTACAAAATGAGAAAAAGGAAATGGAAACAGCTATTATAAATGAGAGGAGGAGAGACTGAAGGGAAGACAGAGGAATGGGACAAAGACAACTTGCCACACGCAGATACAAAGTCTTTGTGGTGAATATGATCCTGCACATCTTAAAATACGCCAGTCGGGCCAGGGATGTAGCCCAGTGGTGCAAGCACCTGGCTGGCAAGCGCTCGATCCCTGGTACCACCAAACCAAAGAAGAAAACATTAAAGCATGCCAATAAAATCTGATTAAAGGGAAAAAAAGACCTTGGGCCAGGGAGATGGCTCAGTGGAATAAGCGCTTCCCTGGCAAGGGCAAAGGCCTAAATTCAATCCCCGGTTCCACAAAAAAAAAAAAGGAAGACTCAAGTTGAGAAACTTTTCTCTGCATGGGCTCTGGGACCTTGTGATGAATAAGTCACACCTCCTTCCCCAGCCAGCTTGGCCATGCCCCGGTCACTTCTGCCATCCCTTGGTCATCGTCGAATACAAGCTGTGGAACACTTTCTGCTCACTCCAGGTGTGTTGCTCCGGTGGGGTAAGCAGAAAGGCTGATAACACCAGGTGTGTTTCCTGGTCCTGGGACAAAACCCCTGACACCCACACTCTAAAGGAAGAGTTGGTTTGTTTGGTTCCTGAATTCGGAGGTTTCAGTCCATGGCCAGCTAGAACAGAACTGTCCCTTCCTGGCAGCTAGAAACCACCTCTGAGCACGTCAGCTATGAGCATAATAGTGGATACTGCTGAATACAGCACCCTCAGGATCCAGTCACACTATAAAAGCCTCACCTCTAAACACTTGAGACTGGCAGGGCAGGGCACATTTTCAATCTAAACCTAATAGCCTGAAAGTTCATTTTTACATCTCAGGAGTCCTGCCTCAGCCTCCCAAGTGGTGGGATCAAAGGCACCACCATGACCTGGGTATCACAACTCATGTATTGATAAGTGAATAGCTTTCTTAGGCATTGTCAACATGAATTTGTATTCCCTGAAGCCACCAAGAAATGTTCCAGAAGGAGTTTCCTACACAACTGGATTTTGTGCACATGGTACCTGCTTTTAGTAATCATGAGCTGGAATTTTATAAATCTTACCTCTCAGACTCATTCTGAAGGAAGCCATAGTCATCTGCTGTCCTGCTTCCTTTGTCTGCTTAAAACCCACAGATCTTTCCTGAAGGCCTGGAATTTCACAATATACTTGCTCATCCATGTACCTGGAAATTCCTCTCCTCCTCCTTCCTCCCTTCTGAGTGCTAGAATTACACCACCACACTAGGTTGGAAATTCTAATGTCAAGCCCAGATCTCTCTTACTTATTTGTGTAACAGATTTATTAAAACGGTGTAGAGTAAGAAATTTGTTTGTTCTTGAGACAGGATCTCACTATGCAGTTCAGGCTGGCCTTGTGCTCAATTTTGTAGCCCCCAGGCTGGTCTCAAACTCGAAGAGATCCTCCTGTCTCAACCTCCCAAGTGCTGGGATTACAGGTGTGCTCCACCACACCCCACAGTGGGGGGCCCCACACCACATCAAGGGTCCAGACAGCCCCCCTGAGCCTCTTGGGCCGAGACTGCAGGCTTGTGGGGCCGGGGATTGAACTCAGGACCTTGTGCTTGCCAGGTAGGGGCTTATGCCTCTGAACTATCTCTCCACCCCAAGAAATTTGTTAAAACAGTATACAGAGTAAGAAATTTTCATCAGTTCCCAGTCGATTGTGGCTGGAGTTCTACAGTGTGTAGCACTGGTCCTGCACACCAGCCCAGGAGGCTATGTAACTACCAATTCCCTCACCTATAAAGTAATGCACACCAAAGTCACTAAGGTAGTTTGCCCAACCACCTAGAAGCAGTGTGAGAGTCCCAAGTGTTAGAGCTCCGTCGTATTCACAATAGGGTTACCGTTACAGATGGGTTTCAAATGTTAGGAAAGATAGGAGTTTGGCTTTTTAAAAAAACTGTGTTTGGGCCAGTGATGTTGAGTCCCCAGGACTTTATGCCTGCTAATTGCAAGCTTTACTACTAAGCTACATCCCTAACCTCAATATTGATGATTAAAAAAAATCCCAAACACCAAATTTCACAAGGGGTCAATTTTCTTTGAACTACCATTAATTGTAGTTTCTCATTGCTAGAGACTTTAAAACAATTATATCAAATTTTTATAGATATACCTCAGATATAAATTATCCGCAGTTTTTAGATGCAAGTAAATTTGGCTCATTTTTGCCAGATTGAATACCTAATAAATGATAGAATTAGAGCCATGGCTAACATAATCACACTCATGTATTCATGCCTTCCTTTGTTTTCCACACTGATAGGGCAGGCCATACACAAAGTTCCTACCATGAAACCCTAAAACTGGTACACTGGCACATGCCTATAGTCCCAGGATGTTGAAGGAGGCATGATGTCACTTTAGTCCAGGAGGTCAAGACCAGCCTGGGCAACAGCGAGAACCCATCTCAAACAAAAAATTTAAAAAACGACAAACCAGTCAAATAGCTCAGTGGATCAAAGCTCCTGCAAGCAGGTGCAGGGGCCAAGGGTTCAACCCCCCTGGGCCTGCTGTGCTGGCCTTGCACCCAGGGCACACTGAGACAGTGAATGAGACTGGGTGTGATGGTGCATGCCTGTAATCCCAGCACTCCAAAGACTGTAAACAGGAGAATCACTACGAGTCCAATCTAATAGTGAGGCCCTGAACACCCTATAGACCCTCCCCTAAAATACAGGAAAAAAAAAGCCCACAATAACTAAAGACTATTGTAAGATTTAGTTGTCTCACACTAGATACATTTTATGTGTTTCTTTTGGATAGTTTCTGGTTTTTGTTTGTTTGTTTGTTTTGTGGAACCAGGGATTGAACTCAGGCCCTTGCACTTACCAGGGAAGTGCTTATTCCACTGAACCATCTCCCCAGCCCCCTCTAGATACATTTTAAAGAAATACCTACACTCCCAGATCGTTGTTGCAAAACTGTTCACAGCATGAAATCCATTGAGGGAATGACTACATAAAGAAAAGGTGGTAGAGATGTACTTTGGAATATTATTCATTCTTAAAGTGAATTTATCATTTGCAGCATAAGGGATGAACTGGAGGATATTATGTTAGGTAAAAAAAAAAAAAAAAAAAAAGGAACAGAGAAATACTATTTGCATGTTCTCACCAAAGTGGAAGCTAGAAAAAGTTGATCTCACAGAAGTAAAATAGGGCCAGTGGATATGTTGGTGCATCCCTGTAATCCCAACACTCAGAAGGCTGAGGCAGGAGGAGTGCTGGGAGTTGAAGGCCAGCCTCACTGACATAGGGAGACCCTGTCTCAAAAAGTAAGGAAAATAGGGGTAACAGAGACTTTGGGTGGAGTGGTGAGGAGGAAGCTGGATAGAGACTCTCAGTTACCCTAGGTACTGGGCACCAATTGGTCACAGCACGGTTCTCATCTAGCTAAAGTAGTACATCAGTTACAACAATAGCATCAAGCACAGATTAGAAAATGCCAGACTATGATAACTATTAATTTGATGCTTTTAAACATAGGTATAAGACTTTTTAAATTATATTGAAAAAGCTAAGCCAAATCAGAAAATTATATACAGCAAATATCCACTCAATAGAGCAAATTTACCTTAAGGGTAGAAGATTTAAAAGAGAGGAGAGGAAAAAATAATGCAGGATACAGATATTAGAAGCAAGGGTGAAGGACAGTGGAGGGTTACTCCAGCCTTGGGAATTGGTGAAGAGGGCTGGAGAGAAAGGAGGAAAAAACTAGAAGAAAACAAAATAAGCTAAACTTGGTAGTGCGTACCTGTAATACTAGCACTAGGGAGGCTGAGGCAGGAAGACTGCTGTAGGTTCAAGGCAAGACTGGACTACAGAGTGAGTTCAAGGCCAACTTGAACTATATAGTAAGAGCCTATCTCAAAAAGACAAAGAAGAAGGAGGAGGAGGGAAGAGGAAGGAGGAGGAGGGAAAAGGAGGGAAGAGGAGGGAGGAGGAGGGAGCAGGA
>PVKA01013949.1:0-53611 GCA_004027165.1 Ctenomys sociabilis | reverse complement strand
TTTTGTCTTTTTGAGACAGGGTCTCACTATGCAGTTCAGGCTGGCCTCGAGCTCACTTTGTAGCTCAGGCTGGTCTCGAACTCGCAACAATCCTCCTGTCTCAGCCTCCCGAGTGCTGGGATTACAGGCATGCGCCACCACGCCCGGCTTTGAATGGGATTTCTAGTCCTACTGTTTTGAGGAGTCTCCACACTGACCTCCACAATGGTTGTACCAGTCTACATTCCCACCAGCAGTGGAGAAGTGTTCCCTTTTCCCCACAACCTCTCCAACATTTGTTGTTGGTTGATTTCCTTATGATAGCCATTCTTTCTGGAGAGAGATGGTATCTCAGTGTTGTTTTTATTTACATTTCACGAATGGCTAGCGATGTGGAGAATTTTTTCATGTATTTATTTGCTTCTTTAATTTCGTCCTCTGAGAAGTGTGTATTCATCTCAGATGACCATTTCTGAACTGGGTCTTTAAATTTGAGGACCCTGTTACATCTTAGTTCTTTATATATTCTAGACAGTAATCCTCTGTCTGATTGCTTATTAGTTAGGATTTTTTCAAAATTTGTGGGTTGTCTTTTCACTCTGCTGACAATTTCTTTTGACATGCAGAAGCTCCTTAAGAAGAGTTGATCCCAGTTGTTGATTCTTTCAAGTGCTTCCCGTGCGAATATATGTTTGTTCATGAACTCTTTACCTACCCCTATGTCTTCAAGAGTTCCTCCTACTTTCTCTTCCAGGAGATTGAGTGTTTCTGTTTTAACGTTAGATCTTTAATCCATTTTGACTTTAACTTAGTGCATGGTGATAGAGCTGGGTCTTGAATATATACTAAGTGAAATAACATATACTCACATGTGTAAATATTGTATAGTCTCCCTAGTATAACAAGTGAAAAGCAGAAATACAAAAGGAAATGTACAACAACTAAAATCAATTGAGTCAGATAAGGCAAAGTGAATGGCATATGCTGTAGGATACTAATCTGCTTTTCTTCTGGATGGTTAACAACCTAAGTTCACAAGTCAGAGTTGGAGAAATAGAAGAGCCACAAGGCCAGCCAACATTTTGGCCCTAGCCTTTCAAGGTCAGCGAAGACTCAGGACACAGGAGAACCTGTACTGCAACATCATGAAACTCAGGTGAGCTCTAAATTTTCTGAACAAAGAGATTATGGAGCCACAGAGGAGACTGAAGTTCTATAGTGTGCCTGGGGAGAGTCACATGAAGAGAAAACTTTCTCTCAAGCTCTCACGGAGAGCAAACTGGTCAAGCATTGGCCGTGACTCATCCACATGGATGACACAGACAAAGGATCTACAGAATAATGTACAGGACTACAAGATAAACCCTGAGAGGACTTCACTGACCACATAAGAAATATAAAGTACATGTGTTGGTATATAAGTCTTGCTCTATCTAGGTCTTAACCATCCAGCAGAAAAGTATAAAAATGAAGTATACATCACGGGGCCATAATATTAAGCTGAGCTGTAAATGGCTATGGTCGACAACTTCTTTGAATAACTCACTATTGTTGTGGAATGCTGGACTGTGTTGGATTGTGGTGTTGAGTTTAAGCACCTAAGTTAGTTGAATGACAATGGAGTGCCCACCTTTGACAGGTGTAGACAAAGGAAGGGGTATAGAAAGAAAAAATCATGATGTGTGTGTATAGACAGTACAGTTGGGATAGATAACGCTGTGCTTCTACATAATCCTATGAGAGGCAAGATCTGCACTAATGTTGGTTGGACAGGATATTATGTCAGCTTCTAGTACTATGGTCATCCACTAGGAAAATAATTATTGAATTTTTGATATAATTCAGGTATAAAAAATAAGATAAGTAAGCAGCTACTCTGTTAATTTACTGATAAGAGACATCTGCTAAAATAATATCTGTAAATATAATATCATGTATGCACCTTGTATGATACCAAAACATTATGAAAACAGTTTTCAATGTATTAATTTATTGAATCTGTCTTGTTAAGGTGTCTTGAAACTGTCTGATTGATATTTGTACTTCAATAAAATAAAAAATAAATTAAAAAAATAAATAAACATTAAATAACAGAAAAAAATAATAATAAAAAAATAAAATTTGTATTTTAGGGGCCGGGGAGACAGCTTAGTGGAATAAGTGCTTCCCCGGCAAGCTCAAGGACCTGAGTTCAATCCCCAGTTCCACCAACAAAAATCAATCAATAAATAAATAATAAAGTAAATTAAATTAAAAAAAATAAAATAAAATTTATATTTTAAAGTTTCACTTTATAGTTTTTTTTTTTTTTGTACTGGGGATTGAACTTAGAACCTTGCACTTTCCAGGCAGGTGCTTATGCCACTGGGATATTTCCCCAGTCCCTCACTTTATAATTCTGGTGCTAGAGATTGAACCCAGAGCCTCATGTATGCCAGGCAAGTGCTCTACCTTGGAGCAATATCCTAGCTCATACTTATTAATTTCATAAATTATTAAAATACCTTGCATGCCGGGCGTGGTGGCACACGCCTGTAATCCCAGCACTCGGGAGGCTGAGGCAGGAGGATTGTTGTCAGTTCGAGACCAGCCTGAGCTACAAAGTGAGCTTAAGGACAGCCTGAACTGCACAGTAAGACCCTGTCTCAAAAAGACAAAAAAAAAAAAAAATACCTTGCAGCCGGGCGTGGTGGCGCATGCCTGTAATCCTAGCACTAGGGAGGCTGAGGCAGGAGGATTGTTGTGAGTTCGAGACCAGCCTGAGCTACAAAGTGAGCTTAAGGCCAGCCTGAACTGCACAGTAAGACCCTGTCTCAAAAAGACAAAAAAATAAATAAATAAAATAAAAAATAAAATAAAATACCTTGCGAATGTTTTAACTGATTCAAGTTTGTAGATTTTTTTTTCAGAACCGGGGATTGAACTCAGGCCCTTGCACTTGCCAGAGAAGCGCTTATTCCACTGAGCCATCTCCCCGGCCCTGTAGATTCTTGTATAGAATTATATGTATAATTCTATAAAATAACGAGTTTGATTTTTATTGCCTTTATATCTTCATTTCCTTTCCTTTTATTGCCTTAATGCCAGTACATCCAGTATGATGCAGATGTGATGTGATGACAGAGTGATAAGGGAAATCCTTGCCTAATCTAAGAGAGAGAAAAAAATTAGACAAAAAGATATATATATATATATATATGTATATTTGTTTGTTTTAAACAAATCCTCATTATGTAGTTCAGGCTGGCCTTAAGGTCATAGTCCTCTTACCTCAGCCTCCTAGGATTATAGGCCTCTGTGTGTGTGTATATATGTGTGTGTGACCACACCCTGTTTGTTTTGGGGGCAGGTACTCACTGTGCAGTTCAGCCTGGCCTTGAACTGACCACTGTATGTAGCCAGGCTGGCCTCAAACTCAATACAGTCTTCTTGTCTTAGCCTCCCAAGTGTTGGGAGTACAGGTTGTGCCACTATACCCAATTTTTAAATTTGTTGATATTTTTTTCTTTGCGGTATTGATGATTGAATCCAGAGGTACAATGACCTCACAGATTTTGGTTAAACCCAGGAGTGCTCTACACTGAATAAAATCCTCTCCTCTTTATTTTTTTATTCTGAGATATAGCCTTGCTAAATTACCCATTTGAGAACTTCTCTTGTCTTAACCTTCCAGAGTACTGGCATTACTGGCCCACATCATTACACCTGGCTGTACACCTGGCTCTTAATTCTTTGATTGAGGGAAAGAAAGCTCCTGTCTGAGAGAGAGACAGGATGGGGGCCCCCTTTTTTTTGGTGAACAGGGGATTGAACTCAGGCCCTTGCACTTTCCAGGGAAGTGCTTATTCCACTGAGCCATCTTCCTAGCCCCTGGCTGTTACTTCTTTATAGCACAACATATAACAAAACTTGGTAAATGTTTTGTGTACATTTGAATTGTCTTATTCATTTTTTGTCTTTCTTTTTCTTGTGCACTTGAAAAAATGTGTTTTCTGCTGTAGTTGGGTATGAGTTCTAGGTAAATCAATTACATCAAATGACTAATCATATCTTTCAAATCCTGTAAATTGCTGGGGTGATAGCTCAGTGGAATAAGTGCTTCCCTGGCAGTGCAAGGGTCTGAGTTCAATCCCCGGTTCTGTCAAAATAATAATAATAATAATAATAATAATAATAATAATAATAATAATAAGAAGAAGAAGAAGAAGAAGAAGAAGAAGAAGAAGAAAACAAATCCTGTAAATCCCTTACTGATTAAAAATAAAGGTTTTTTTTTTGTACTAGGGACTGAACCCAAGGACACTAACACTGACTTATATCCCAAGACTCTTTAAGGCAAGTTTTGTATGATTTTGGGAGGCTGAAGCAGGAGAAGAACTGCAAGTTCAAAGCCAGCCTGAACTACATAGTAAAATCATATCTCAAAGAAACAAATACAAGGGCTAGGGAGATAGCTCAGTAGAATAAGCACTTGCCTGGCAAGCACAAGGTCATGAGTTCAATCCCCAGTACCACAAAAACAAAAACAAATCAAAGAAACTAAAACATTATTGTGTATTAGAGGTGAGGGAGAGTATTAAGAAGTGAGTTAGTGACAATATATCTTTTATTTTATTTTTTGAGATAGGCTTACTATATAAATACAAGTTGGCCTTGAACTCCTGGGAATCGTCCTGTCTTTTATCTTCCAAGTGCTTGCCTTACAGGCAGGCACCAACATGCCTGATTACTGTAATACATTTTTAAAAGTTCAAATGCTTACTGTAGTTTTAGATTATACCACATACTTGCTCTAACCATGTATTGTCTATTTTTTGGGGGGGAGGGTACTGGGAATTGAATTCAGGATCTTGTACTTGCCAGGCAAACACTGTGCAGCTGAGATATACCCCTGGCCCTGTTTGTTTCAGTTTGA
Organism: Ctenomys sociabilis; assembly: GCA_004027165.1. NCBI lineage: Eukaryota > Metazoa > Chordata > Mammalia > Rodentia > Ctenomyidae > Ctenomys > Ctenomys sociabilis. The sequence continues at coordinate 48,717 of PVKA01013949.1, read as the reverse complement.
GAAAGGGTTTTGCTATGTACTTTAAGCTGGCCTTGAACTCACTATGTTGCCCAGGCTAGCCTGGAACTGACAGCAATCCTCCCACTTCAGCCTTCTGAGTGCTGGGATTACAGGCACGCGCCACCACATTCAACTGATTGTATTATCTATTTTTAACCATGAGTGTAAATGAACATAGATAAAAATTGAAGCAGCAGGGCCAGGGAGATGGCTCAGTGGAATAAGTGCTTCCCTGGCAAGCACAAGGGCCTGAGTTCAATCCCAGGTTCCGCAAAAAAAAAAAAAAAAAAAGAAAAAAAAATTGAAGCAGCAGAGTGATGGTGTATGCCTATAATTCCAACACATGAATCTTTTTTGTTTTACAGAACTGGGAATTGAACTCAGATCCTTGCACTTACCAGGGAAGCGCTTATTCCACTGAGCCATCTCCCTATCCTTTTCCAACAACATGAAGCAGGAGAATCAGCATAAGTTTAGGGCCTGAGTTTCACAGTGAGACCTTATCTCAACAAACAAAACAATTCAAGCAGACACCTGGTGTTCTATGCTTTGTATCTCTCAGTCCCTTATGCTTCCCCAAACTCCTCTTTGATCCTCTTCCATTCTTGGCTTCTCAGACACTCCCAAGGCAGGTGGTCCAGTCCCTTTCACCACTCCCCTACATGTGCAGTCAGCTCACTGGTGCAGCTAACCTCAGCTTCTTCCTGATATGTCAGTCTCTCTGCTCTGACCTACACTACTTCAGTGCTGCTTGAGGGAGACAGGATCTCCAGGATGAACCACACTTGTTCCTTCTCATTCTCAGCCCCCAAAATGTGTACCTCTCTCTGGCACAATGTAGGTTTTTGGTTTGTTTTTTGTTTTGTTTTGTTTTTAATGTAGATGTTCAATCACTATTTGTTGAATGAAACTGAAAGAAAAAAAAAAGATGAAGATGAATAAATAAATGACTTTGTGACTATATGAACATGGATACACTAGTTGTTTTGGCTTATGTCTAGATGTCCCCTAAAAAAAAAATCCTCAAGTAGTCATAGCTGGGACTTTTTGAGGTGGCTGAATCTAGACTGTGTGATGCTGGGATTGATTCCTGGTGCAATGTTACAATGAAGGGCACTAGGATTTATTTTTATTTTTTTGGTGGAACTGGGGATTGAACTCAGGCCCTTGTGCTTGCCAGGGAAGTGCTTATTCCACTGAGCCATCTCCCCAGTGGGCACTAGAATTAATGCTGTAAGTGCTGCCTGCTCTAAGTAGCCTGGATAAGACACAAGGGGCAGAAAAAGTTGTGGCTGTTCCTTATTTGCTTTGCTGCCTTCTGCCCACTATGAACCGTTTTTCTGCAGTGCCTTTGTGATGCCACCCAGCCGTGCAGCCAGCTGATGATGGACTGAAACCCTCACAAACTGTGAGCTAAATAAACCTTTCTCCTTTAACTTTGGTGCTAGGTATTTCCCAGCAACGGGAAAAGTAACTAAGATACCAGTGAAGTCCTAAGTGCTGAACAGCATTCCCCCACTTTGGAAAAGGAGGCCAGCCCCTTCTCAATCCCTAACATCCTTCCTTCTTTTTCCTCCACATTAAATAGTGAGTCGGTGCTGGGGAAAGGCGTGACGGGGACGGCTCCTTTTCCATCTGCCTCTGTTGGCATCCTCACCAGTCTTCGGGTAGGTGGCCCAGAGGTGCCCCATCCTTCCCTCTCTGTCGGAACCATAAATCTGTGGCTATTCTGAAGTGAGATAGAAGGGGGTTACATCCTTTTCCTCGCTTTACCTTACTCTCCTCCCAAGTCTCCTGGTGCTCTTTCATCATGCTACTGGCATATAGCAAGCACATAAGGCCGAGAGCGCGTATAGCCACTATCCCCACAGGATCTTTATCAACAGATGGCGACTCTGTCCCCCTCCCTGCTAGGGAGTCATCAGCAGTCAGCACCCAGACCTCTCCAGCCTCGCTTTCTGATTGGCTACTACGTCCACCCTGCGCAACGCTACTGGCTGGAATGCCTGTTGTTCCTGTGTCCAGGGTCAGCTTTTAAAGAAGAGCTCAACTAAAACTAGCTGGGGATACGTGAGGATGTGTGGGCGGTTGGTCCAGGATTTAGGGTCATCAGGTCATGTCTCGTCCTCGCCGGACCGCTCCCTGCTGATGGGTCCGCCGACGAAGAAGCTCAGGATCCCGCCTCCCAACGGCCATGCCGCCAGCCCGCGCGTGCGCAGTAAGTCCCCCTCCCACCTTCCAAGCGGTGGGCGGGGTGGCGGCCCGCAGGGGGAGGTCGAGGGCGGGTGGGAGGTGGGTGGTGGGGTTGGGGGAATGGGGAGCAGGAATGGGGTTGTCAGGTTGGGGGCAAGAGCAGGCGATTTATTTGACGGCAGGAATTCCGTTGAAGTTTCCACCCTGGGCTGCGCGGGAGCTCCGGGGTAAGCCGTTTAAGGGTGCGAAGGGGCGCAGCAAGGCTCGCGGCCAGGGCTCCCCGGGCCGCACGGCAGCCCGCAGGCGTTGGCCGCCAGAGCCACCTTGCAAGGGGGCGCAGGTGCAGCGAGAGAAGGAGAAACTGTGGGTGCCCTGGAATGGACTCATTGTGATTGGGAAGAAAATAGAGCTCCTGGGAAGAAACACGCTGAAGCCTAGGATGGGGGACCCGAAGTTTGAGTCTGAGTACTGGCGTCCAGAGGCCATAGGAAAGATGGTGTTGAAAGAGAAATCACAAGTGAGTCAGGAGGAGATGGACGCGAAGGGCCCGCACAGGTTAGCAAGTCCATCGCAGGCTCTGGTAGACTTGGGGAAAGATGGTCCAGGGCAGGTTGAGGAACTGCAGGAGGCCAAAAGGAAAACTGTAGCTGAATCTATTGAGACACTGAGGGCAGAGCCCCAGTCCATGTCTGCAGAGAGGCCAGAGATGATGACAGAGGTTAGGAAGAAGTCAGCATCTGAAGAGAGGTTGGGGCCCACAGTCTCGAAAGAGAAGTCAGAGCTTAGTGAGAAACAGATGGATGAGAAAGGACTGCAAAGTGTAGCAAGTGCATCACAGGCTTCTGTAGACACTGACAAAGACAGGCTGAGAGAGATTGAGGAAATGCAAGAAGTCGGAGAGGAAACTGGGACTGAAGCTGGTGCAAAGGTGACAGAAGAATCTAGAAGGGAATCTGTGTCTGAAGAGAAGTTGGAGGTAACAACAGAATCCAGGAGAGGGTCTGCATCTGAAGAGAGTTTGGAGGTGACAGCAGAGTCTAGGAGGGGGTCTTCGTCTGAAGAGAAGTCGGAGGTGGCAGCAGAGTCTAGGAGGGGCTCTGCAATTGAAGAGAGAGGTTCTACAGAAGACAAGGTGGGGACCAGTGGAGAGGATATGAGATCCAGAGGGGATCAACTGGGACAGGATGAGGAGCAGAGGTCTAGTGGAGAGAGTCTAGAGTCCAGAAAAGAGAAGCGGAAGCCCACTGTAGAGAAGCGGCCCATTAGAGAGAGGCGTCGGTCCATTGTAGAGAAACCTATGTTCAGGGCAGAGAGGCGAGGGTCCACTTTAGAGAAGCCCATATTCAGGGCAGAGAGGCGGGGGTCCACTTTAGAGAAGCCCGTATTTAGGGCAGAGAGGCGGGGGTCCACTTTGGAGAAGCCGGTGCATGTAGGAGAGAGGCGGGGGTCAATTGTAGAGAAGCCAGTATTCAGGGCAGAGAGGCGGGGGTCCACTTTTGATAAACCAGTATTTAGGACAGAGAGGCAGGGGTCAACTTTTGATAAGCCAGTATTCAGGACAGAGAGGCGGGGGTCCACTTTTGACAAGCCAGTGTTAAGAGGAGACAGGCGGAAATCCAGTACAGAGAAGTCAAAGATGCATCGAGAGAAACTAAAGCTCAACAGAGAAAATTTGAGAATTGGTGATAAAACAGAAGAGCAGGGATCTAGCGTGGAGAATTTGGAGGAAGGTTCAAGAATGGAAAGTGTAAGTGAAGAGAACATGGAAAATATGAAAGAAGCTACTAGTGATGAAAAGGTGATTGAAGTTACCAATGAGGAAATGGAAATTCCTTTTGAAAGCGTTGAAGAGACAGATGAAAAGCTAGAAGAGATTGAAGAAAAGGCAGAAGCTGATGAGGATGCCTTGCCTGAAGTGGAAGAAGATGATAGTGAATCTGCTTCTGTGGATGAGAACATGCTAGATGAGCTAGACGAAATAGATGAGGAGCCCAGTGAATGAGGCAGTTGAGGGATTGAAGCTGAGAGAGTATTGAAAGTAAAAGAGGAAAAGTTACAGTCAAACACTACATTACTGATGTCAAAAGGGTAAAAATGAGAGAGGAAAGAAGAGTCTGACCCAAGAAGAGTGGGAATTAAGGCAGTTACTGGGCATTAAATGGGGCCATTACCACAGGAAGTCAAGAAGAGTGATGGAAAAATGGGAGCATTTTGAGAAGAAAGACAAAAGTGGATAATGAGTTGATGGGTGAAGGAAAATTGGATATTGGGTTCTTCAAAAGCTATTTGAAAGATAAACCAGATGGACTAGAAGAATTTCTTCTGAACATGATTGGGTGTACCAGATGGAGAAGAATGCCTAGTGAGACCACCAGGATGAGAACAGGGTGTGAAGACACATGTGGAAATGAGCAGAAAGTCTGAAAGCAGATCCTGAAAAATGACAGGCTTCAAAGTGACAAGAAGAGAGAAAATGAGCACATTAAGAGGTAGGGGTAAAAAAGTAAGTTGCATTCCATAAAGATGTTTATGTTTGCTGGATTTTTTCTTTCATTTTGGTAACAGGGATCAAACTCAGGCAGGTGATTTGCTGGATTTTTTGTTTATTTGGTTGGTTTTTGTTTTTGCTTTGTATGTTTGGTCTTGTTTTTGTGGTGTTGGGGATTAACCCTAGGCCCTTACTGAGCTAGTTCCCAGCCCTTTAAAAATTTCTTTTTGAAATTTTGAGACTAAGTCACTATGTTGCCCCAGGCTGGGTTTGAATTTGCAGTCCTCTTGCTTCAGCTTCCCATGGTGCTGAGATTACAGGTGTTGGCCACCACACCTGACTAGTTAGCTGATTTTTTTTTTTTTTTTTTTTTTAATGTATTTAGTACAGAGTCTACAGGGTCTCAGGCCAGGGAGATGGCTCAATGGATTAAGCACTTCCCTGGTAAGTGCAAGGGCCTGAGTTCAATCCCTGATTCCGCCAAAAACAAAAAATGCAGAGTCTCACCATGTCCAGTCTCAATTGCCATCTCAGTGTGCCGGCAGCATGGCACACCAAGGATTGAATCTCGTCCCTGCAGGCACTTTAATCCACTGAGCCATCTGGCCAGCCCTAACTGATTTTTAATGATTTTGGTTTTCTTCCCCTCTATTTTTGTGCACTTCTCTCCCATGCAGCTTCCCTGCAAAGTTGCCTGTGTCTGGGTCATGCTCATCATCACTAATCTTTTCTCAGCAAGGACACTGTGTCCAGAATTCTTGGGTTCCATATTGTCTATGCATGGTTTGAGAGCCCTTTATTATTTGCACCTGTATTGTTTTCTTCTTTGACCTTTTTTTGTTTGGTGGAACCAGGGATTGAACTCAGGCCCTTGCACTTGCCAGGGAAGTGCTTATTCCACTGAGCCATCTCCCTGCCCCCCCTTTGACCTTTTAATTATTCACCTAATAATTGGTGTTTCCATACCTTCTCTATCTCCATAGGGATCTTCTTATATGTCTTTATAGGTCATCTACCTTTTACCCTCATCCCAAGGAAGAGAGAAGACCCCTGAATACCTACTGTCAAAACTTCACTTTTGGGGCCAGGGAGATAGCTCAGTAGCAGAAGCACTTGTCTGGTAAGCGCAGGGTCGAGTTTAATCCATCCTGCAAAAAAACGAAAAACAGACAAACAAAAAAAAACTTAAGTATTGTACAGGGTGTAGCTCAGTAATAAAGTACAAGATTAACATTCTTAAGGTCCTGGGTTCAGTTTGCCCAAACCCAACCAAAAAAAAGACTTCAGTGTTCAGGTTAGACTATTATATCCATCTCTGGGGCAGAGATATCAGAAATGGCCATAAGCAGTCAATAGGACTAAAGGAACACTTTACCATCTTTTCTCCCTGATGTATGTTTTTATTTTGTTTTGTTTTCTTTCATTTCATTTTTTTTATTTTCTTTGAAACAAGGTCTCACTGTGTAGCCCAAGCTGGCCTGGAACTTTTTTTTTTTTTTTTTTTGGTCTTTTTGAGACAGGGTTTTGCATGCAGTTAAGTCTGGCCTTGAACTCACTTTGTAGTTCAGACTGGTCTCAAACTCATGACAATCCTCCTATATGCTGGAATTATAGTCATGTACCACCACATCCAGCTCATTTTTATTTATTTATTTATTTATTTATTGTGTCTTCTTGACACAGGGTCTCACTGTGCAGTTCAGGCTGGCCTTAAGCTTTGTAGCTCAGGCTGGTCTCAAACTCACAACAATCCTCCTGCCTCAGCCTCTGAGTGTTGGGATTACAGGCATGCACCACCACGCCCGGCCCAGCTCTTTTTAAATGCTTTAATTAATTAATTTTGGTGTACTAGAGATTGAACCCAGGGCTTTTGCACTGAACTACATCTTTAGTCCTTTTTAAATATGATTTTTATATTGAGACAAGCTCTAGCTAAATTGCTGAATTGTCCAGACAGGGCTCAAATTTATGATCCTCCAGCCTCAGCTTCCTAAAGTACTAAAATTACAGGTGTGTGCAAGCATGCTTGTCTTAAATGTTTTAATTTACACAGGAAACTGGAAACATTAGAGAAAATGAAAAACCTGAATATTCTCTTCCAAGATTCAATAGTTGATAACAGTTCGCAGTATTTGCTTTATTTTTATATATTAAAACACAGATTTCCTAAGAATAAAAATTTCCTATGTGTCCCCAAGTAGGGTGTATATTAGGAACTTGCTAAGAAAACTTAACATTTTTTTAATTTAACAAATGCAAAAATTAAGAATAAGGGTTGGGCAGATAACTCAAAGGATAGCAGACACAGGGACTGGGGTTTGATCCCTGACATGTCGTGCTGGCCCTACTCCTGGGGCATGCTGAGACTGTGCATGGTGTGTGTGTAATCTCAGCACTTGGGAGGCTGAAAACAGGAGAATCTTTACAACTCTGTCCCTTCCCAGTAGCTCTACCTTGATCTCTATGGGATCAGAGTTCATAGAGAAATGGGGGGGGGGGAGCAAGGTGTTAGCTTCTGTAGACCCTGTATTAAATATAAGAATAATCCCCTTGGGGCCAAGGAGGTGGCTCAGTAGAATAAACGCTTGCCTGGCAAGCTCAAGGGCCTGAGTTCAGTCCCTGGTTCTGCAAAAAACAAACAAACAAACAAACAAAAAGAATAATCCCCTAATAACAATATTCCATATATATATACATACTTTTTAAAGACAAAGTCTTGGGGCCAGCAAGATAGCTCAGCAGTCTAAAGTGCCTTCTTAGGAAAGCATAGGCAAGTGCACAGAGACCCAGGCACCACATGCCACACCAGCCCCACCTCCAGGGTGGGCTGAGCTAGCTACAAAAAAAAAAAAAAAAAGAAGACAGAGTCTTCATATGTAGTGTAGGCTGGCCTTGAACTTGTTTAAATAGCTCAGGCTGGCCTCAAATTCACCATGACCCTCCTGCCTCAGACCCCTAAATGCTGGGATTACAGGTGTTCCTCAGTTTATATTTATCCTTCCTTGTCTTCAAATAGTTTTTAGCATTTCTTTTTCCCTTGGCCTAGGATGTAATTAGTGCTTCTTTGCTGAATGTGATTATTAACTTTTGTTTTTGGTTTAAACCATGTAGGTCCTTGTCTCCAGCTCTTCTTTTTTTTTTTTTTTTTTTTTTTTGTAATACTAGAGGGTAGAACTCAGGATCTTGTACAAGCTAAGCACATGATCTATCCCTGAGCTATCTGCCCAGCCCTTGTTAATTATCTTTAGCCAGGCGTGGTGGCACATGCCTGTAATCCCAGCACAGGGGAGGCTGAGGCAGGAGGATTGTTGTGAGTTCAAGACCAGTCTGAGCTACAAAGTGAGCTTAAGGCCAGCCTTAATTGCATAGTGAGACCCTGTCTCAAAAAGACAAAAAAAAAAAAAAAATTTAAATTTAGGAGTCTGCTTTTGTTTTAAAATATTTTGACATTTTTTAGGAATCTTGGATAGGTTTCTTATAGATGCCTGACCTTCTGGATTTATCTGATGTGTCCTGAGGGTGTCATGTGATCCTGTCTTCTACGTGCTGTCATTCCTGTAATTTTTTAATTATTATTTATTTTTTGTCTTTTTGAGATAGGGTCTCTCTATGCAGTTCAGGATGGCCTTGAGCTCACTTTGTAGCCCAGGCTGGTCTCAAACTTGCAGTAAGCCTCTTGCCTCAGCCTCCTGAGTGCTGGGAGTTACAGGGGTGTACTACCACACCAGCCATTCCAGTAGTTTTTAAAGCTGGAGTTTAGAACCTCAGGCCCTAGTTTCTCTCTCCATCACTCTCTGACTTAGAGTTTCCTCGTATAACTGTTAATTATGTCTGCCTCTGAGAGAACGTGTGTGTTTCTATGCGGGGGCCTGCCCTGGTTAGTGAATAAGCAGTACAGAGTGAGCCTCCAGCATGTTTTTATGAAATAAATCAACCTGTCACATTCATTGGCTTTATTAGCCTCAGTGCCATTTAATATTTACTGAGAAGGGGCCAGGGAGATGGCTCAGTGGAATAAATGGCACAAGGGCCTGAGTTCATTCCGGTTCCACCAAAAAAAAAAAAAAAAAAAAAAAAAAAAAAATCTACTGAGAAATCCCTATAATAAATTGGCCTGTTTCTTAAAATATCTCACATTTTTGAGGCCCTCAAAGTCTGTCTTATATTTTAACTTGAGGTCTGTCTCAGCACGTGTTTTTACCTAGCAATTTGAAGGCTTGCTTGGGCTTCCTCTTCCAGCGTGGCCAGTGCAGGGCCAGAGCTCCCCATTGTGAGAAGCTGAAAGAATAAATAAGACCCAAAATGGTCAGCAGATACTGTAAAATGTGAAGAGACTTTAAAAGGACGGAGATTCTGCCAAAAAAAAAAAAAAAGAAATTTCAAAGTTTGATCCCTGGTACAGAAAGAAAAATTGGGATGGGGAATAGAGGAAAGAAAGAAAGGAAAAGAAAAAAAAGAAAAAAAAAATATATAAAGATAGTTGTATTACTGTCTTTTCATTGAAAAGAAAGATTTGTGCTAATATTTTTGGATAATTAAATGCCTGTATCTTGTACTCTGAGTAAAGATAACAATACACAATGTTTTGAACATTGTTACCTTCCTATTGTTTTGAAATTTCATTTCATATTTTTCTTTAAGATAAAAAAATTAAATTTTTATTAGTATATATGTACAGAACATGATGATTGCATGCATCGCAGGGAGCTGGTGCCTATATACAACGTATCTTAGTTCTTTTTACTTCCCCTGGCCCTCCTTTCTGTCCCACTTGAACTGGCAGATCTGTTTTTTTGCAACCCAGCTGGTTGCACAGATGGTTGTTGGCGTCCTGTGGACATGGCCTGTTTTCTTTTCCCTGTCTTTGCTATTTCTGCTGCTTCCTTGATCAGAAGCTAACACCTTGCTCTTCCCCCCCCCCCCATTTCTCTATGAACTCTGATCCCATAGAGATCAAGGTAGAGCTACTGGGAAGGGGCAGAGTTGTAAAGATAAGCTCGAAGCTGAATAATAGGCTCATTTTGACAAATGATTATGAGAGCTAACATTTCCTGAATCCTTGTCATAATCAGAGTAATGTAATTGGCACCACGCTCAGCACTTTCTACGTACCCTGCCATTTAATCCTTCCTGCAACTCCTTGCCAGAGCAACTTTTGCTCTTTCAAGTCCATCAACCTAGAAACTGCCAGTGCCAAGCCCCCACCCAGAAAGCTTGACCCCAAAGACCATGAAAAATCTCCCCCAACTCAGTCTCCTGGCTGCCAAAGCTTCCAGAGTTGCCTGGGGTAGGGATGGAGCTGTACCACAGCCCTTCCATCATCAGTGCACGCTGTTGGAAAAGCTCTAACTTGGCAAGTTTTTAGGACTTAGATGCAAAAAAAAAAAAACAATGATGGCTATTTTCTTTCCTAGATCTGTGCCTTCCTGAGATCATCGCACCTGGCCTCCTCTAGTGACTCTGGAAGCTAAGGAATTAGAGCTGTCTTATAAGAGGCCCATGTGGCACAAGGTCAATGCTTGGGGGAAATTCTGTTATGTGAAAGTCCTTTGTGTGGCGCTGCACAGTGTACTAATTGTAATCCTAATAATCAGATTTCTGGATGACATTTTCGCCTGGGATATCAGCTGCACTCCATCCAAGCCACAGATGGACAAGTGAAGGTGGAGATGCCATGACAAATGCCAGCCACTTTGTAAGTGCAGATGTCTGAAACTATGTAGGAAGCTAGGGTTTTATGTATACCTAAAATTTCCTTTTCTGCTAAAATTAACAGAAATGTACACATGGATAGGTGAAAATCTAAATGATTTATTATAGCTCTCTTATCCTGTTCTTTCTTTGTATATTCCAGAAGATCCCTGTTTCTTGCAATAGGAAATGTTAAAAGTAACTTTTTTTTTTTACTTTTGCTATAATGCCCTTATTAATTCAGCAGACACTGAGCACTTACTGCATGTCAGTTGAGAATTTTTTTAAAAATCTGGCCCCTTTCACCTGTTCAGATGGGTTTTTCAGCAAGAAGAAGACACCCTGAGATGGCCCAGAAGAGCACAGCACACTGCGGAAGGGCAATGCCGGTCCTTGAGGTGGTAGGGGGACACAAGAGGAGGCTTCATGGTGGAGATGAACATTTGCAGGCTGGATTTAAAACAGTGACCGTGGAAGCTGAGCATGATACAGCCTGCCTATAATTGTAACCTGCAGGCAGCTAGGCTTAGAGGATCAGCACTTCAAGGCCAGCCTGGGCTACACAGCAAGGCTGCATCGAAAGATCTTTTGGTGGAGTAGGGAGATGTTGAAAAGAACTGAGCAGTGAACATGGAGCTAGGAATGTAGCTCAGTGGTAGAGCATATGATTAGCATGTACAGCGCCCTAGGCTCCCTCCTTGGCAAAAGGAAAAGAAAAAAGGAGCTGAACACTGAAGACGAATGTGCTAAGCAGATAGAATAGTATTGCCTGCACGCCTTGTGTAGACAAACAGGCATAAAGAACATTTCAAGTATTGGTAGGATGTGAGCCTGAAGAGGGCCTTGATTAAAGAAGTTAGATGTGACCAGGTATGATGGTACACCTCTGTAATCCCAGTACTTGGGGGGGGGGGGCTGGCGCAGGAAGATCTCTGCAAGTTCGAGGCTAGCCTGGGGTACATGGTGAGCTCACTGCTAGCCTGAACTGCATAGTGCGACTTGTCTGAAAACAAAACAACAACAACAAAACCCTGGGCCTTAATACCTTTGTTCTGTAGGTGATTGGGACAGTGACCCCGTCATTCTGTGTTTCACGCAGAAAAATAGAATCACTGGGGAGCAGCTGATTTCCTGCAGGCGAGCACTCAGGGCAGCAAGTGATACGATTATTACTCATTACCAGATGCAGGGCTGTAGTGGTTCTTTCAGCAGGGGCCCAAGTTTTCATTGTGCTGTTCTGCAAATACCCGTTTGCCATCCAGGGACTCAAACTTTTAACTTAACTGTATAGGAAGAGTGCCATTCAGTTTTGGTTACACTCCTTGCTGTGCTGCAGTGCATGTCAAGCCTAGGCCTTCATGGATGGCTAAATACCTTTTCCAGGTCTTAGGGAATATAAGGGAGAAATGACCACAGTCTTGCTTTGTTTTAATCCTTCTTGGTGTGGGAATTGAGAAAAACTCGATACTCACCATGCTTGAGTGCCCATGGGGAGAAGAGTTATGTACCATTACTGTAGGTCAAAGGTAAACACTAGTAGTTCCTGAAACCTGCAGATTAAAACACAGTATAAACAGTACTGTGGAAACTGGCAAAAGTAATGGCCTATCACTAGTATGCAAATTATATGGCAGGGTTTTTTTCCCATTTACTTTATATCATGATGAATCATTTGCTTGGATTTTGAGCTGTGTATTTTGGACGTGTAATGTGTCATAAGGAGGGATTAGGGGAAAACCAGTGTACAGAGATGAACTACATCTTATATAGCTTGAAATTTTCTACAGATACTCAGTTCTAGAAAAATTTTAGAAAGTTTTATGATTTAGCTAGGCATCGTGGCACGTGCCTATAATTCCAGCCTATAGGAGGGTGGGACAGGAGGTTGCTGAGTTCAAGGCCAGCTGAGCTACATAGCAAGACCCCGTCTCACAAAACCAAAGGTTGGGGGCAGGAGAGAAAATGGTGTTTCTGTACCATTAAGTTTAAATGAGAGGAGCTGGGGAGATGGCTTAGTGGAATAAGTGCTTTCCTGGCAAGCGCAAGGGCCTGAGTTCAATCCCTGGTTCTGCAAAAAAAAAAAAAAAAAAAAAAAGTTAAAATGAGAGTCTCAGGCTGGCAAACAGGGGTCTGTCCATATTTGAGATTTCTGTTATTAAATATAGCCACCATCAGGTTGGGCAAATGACCACATTTTGTTTCTCTGAGTTTATCTGCAGTCTGTAAACTGACAAGTGCAGGGAGTCTGGCTGACATCAGGGCTGTGGCATTTTGCTTCTCACAGTCAAACATCTATGTTCTTTGTGTCACACCAGCAACTTCCCATTGTGCCTGACTGCCTAATTCAGGAACTGGAGGCAGATGGGCTGCGGACACTGGCCACAAGGTTGTCAGAGGCCCCTGAACATAATTCTAGGGTGGCCACTGGGTCAGAGGCTCACTGTCCCTTCTTCAGACCAAGGCACAATCCTCTCTTGTGAGAGAACAGCCTTGAGAATTTTTTCCTGGGAATGAGAAGAAATCACACACAGTTCATGTCGCAGAACACTTTTGTCCTGGGAGCGTTTCTACCCAGGTGAGTGGGTCTTCCAAGGTCACGCTCTGCTTCTCGTTGGTCTCTGCCTCCTGCCTGTCATCTCTTTCCTCACCTCAGAGATGCTCTGGGCCCCATAAACTCACTTAAGGATGGAACCTGGACGTGTGCTATGGCCAGTTCTTATGTTCCCCTAGTATAATTTCTCAGTGGTATAGACAGGTGCTTAACTTAGGCTGGTTAGCAGCCCATTGAGCGAGGGATGAGAAAACCCCCTAGTGGGGACAGTGCTCAGCTGGGCAGCACATTGCTCCTGCCCCAGCCATGGTGCTCTCAGCCATGGCATGCTTTCATTTTGGGTATTTCACCTATAAAACAGGCTCCCCCAAAAGATGTGACCAAATTCATGGCAAAGCTCTACTATTCATTCACTTAAATATTTATTAGGCACTTTTCCTTTCTCAGGAACCACACCAGATACCAGGAGAGTCCTACCAGAGATCAAAACTGACCCTGTTGTCTTGGAGCTTACATTATCATGGAAAGAAATGCACACAGAGAGTCGATGTGTAAAATATTCTAAGAATTTGGAAGAAAAATCAAGCAGGGTAAGGGTGAAAGAGGAAAGTGGGAGGGTGGGCTCTTTGCAGGAAGGCTTTTCTGATGAGAAGGACTGGCTTGCTGGCGCCCAGCAGCAAAGCAGAGCCTCAGAGGGACTACCCTGGCCAGGTAGACTAGGAAGCCTCTTTCCCTGTCTGCATAGCCAAGGGCTTTGGGTGAGGAACCAGCTAAAGCAATGATGTAAAAGCATTTGTGTAAACTATGAAGCACTGCATACAAGTTACTCTATGTTGACTTCATCAAATATATGTAGAGTGTCTAAATCATCAAGGATTATAATTATTACATTATAGTTATACTCTCTGATTTTTTTATTATTGAGGCAAAATTCACATAGCATATAATTTACCACTTTAAAGTTGTATTTCAGTGGCATTTTGTGCATTCGCAATACTGTGCAAGCACATCTAGTTTCAGTACCTCTAGTTTCAGAACTTTTCCATCAGTTTGGCCCTTTGATTTTTCATATTAATTTTTTTAAACTTTTTTTTTGTGGAACCAGGGATTGAACTCAGGCCCTTGTGCTTGCCAGGCAACCACTTATTCTACTGAGCCATTTCCCCAGCCCGTTTCATATTAATTTATATTATCATTCCTGAAATAGGATCACCCCCATATCTGGCCTTGTTGCCTTGTTCTTTCTGTTCCTGATAGGCCAGTAGCAGTTCATATAATTCATCCCTGAGTTTATTCAATGAATATTTATTGACCATTTGCCATACAGTAAATGTTGTGCTAGGTATGTCCTGGGGATACAATAGTGACAATGACAGGCAAGTTCCTGCATTTAGAGGACTTTTAATAGACTGAAGAGTATAGACACCGAACAAATAATTGACAGAAACTTAAATTATGATATGTTTTAAGAAAAAAAATGTTTTGAAAATTGTGTTAAAAATATTTGTGAGAGGGTCAGGGATTTAGCCTGGCAAGCACAAGGTCCCGAGTTCAATCTCTAATACCAGAAAAAAATAACTGTGACAGCTGGGCATGAGGGTACCTACCTATGAACCCAGCACTTGAGAGGCTGAGGCAGGAGGATCACTGAGTTTCAGACCAGCTGGGCTACATAATGAAGTCAAGATCAGTCTCAAATACAAAGTGAAACCTTGTCTCAAAAAAAAAAAAAAAAGTGAAGTTACTTTAAAGTTACTAGCAGAGCTACCACTCTTAGAACAGAATTTTTCCCCATTACTGTGGTTTTGTTTGGCCCTTTTTTTTTTTTTGCATTTTAGGGAAAGGTCTACAGAGTATTCAGGGTGTCACTGCTAGATCAGACTCATAGTGATCCTCCTGTTTACAAACTCCCAAGAGCTAGGATTTCAGACTGCACCACCATGCCCAGTCACATTTGCTATCTTAGCGTGCCCCCGGGGCAAGGCCAGCATGGCAGTCCCAGGGATTGAACCACTGGCCCCTGCACCTGCTTGTAGGCACTTTAACCTGCTGAGCTATTTAGTCTTTTTGAGGAAGGGTCTCACTATGTAGTTCAAGCTGGCCTTGAGCTTACTTGTACCCCAGGCTGGGCTTGCAGCGATCTTCCTTCTTCAGCCTCCCTGATGCTGGGATTACAGGTGTGCCCAGTTACACTATGTTTTTATAATTGTGCTCTTAGTTCAAGGGCACTGGAAACAAATCTTGCCTCAAGGATTGAGTTGGATTAGGCTGGGGCAAAAATTGGCAGGTATGGGTAAAAACAGAAGGGTTCCAGCCATTTGCTCTGACAATAACCCCTTGGAGTGAGCAAAGACTAGTCCTGTTGTTATAGTTTCCATCGCTCACATTTTGTAGATGTGGATACTGAGGCTCACACCAGCGTGCCTTGCCTAATGCCACCTATGGGGTTTATTGAAATTTCATTTGTCGTTTAACCACCAGGCTAGCCAAGCTGAAAAGCCTTTTGTCCAGCAGAGGGCAGTCGCACACTTGGCTGGGAGAAGGAGACCTACAGGCACGCTCGGATGGGCCAGCATGTTCTCAGCCTCCAGCAGAGGGCGCGGTGAGCGGGCCTCAGGTGGCCCTGCTAGGCTGGTGGGGGGCGTTCCCAGGCCTCATGACACAGCCGGTGCTCAGCGTCCTCGGGCTTTTTCTTGTGCTTAGTATTAACCTTGATGCTTGCTTGTGCCGTGATCGAGCTTCAAAATAACAAATCAGACCAAGCCACCGAGTCATCTCGAGAGCTGAAGCAATGACCAAGGTCGGCCCCATCCCCACTCCTTACCACCTGGCGGGTGCGCAGCGGATCCTTTCTGCCACACGTCCCTCATGTAGGCGCTACCTTGACTTTCTTGAGGCAGGATGACCTGGCAGCGTTTGCACCCCACCCTCCGCTGGTTTCGCTTTCCTAATGTTTTAAAAGTGCCTTCTAACTGAAGGAGGATGGTGGAACAGGTTTCAACATTTTACTTGACTTTTTTAAAGTGCTCTCTTGTCAAAGATTTCTTCTTTAACAAATTCCCTTTCCTGCTCCCTCAGAAAGATGCCCTCTTTGGCATTTGTCCAAAGTCCAGGTCCTAATAGCTTTTGACTGTGGTTTAATTTTAACCATAAAGGCTTCTTTTGGAATAATTACTTTTTAATCCGGAAAAGACCAGTTTGATACAGGGCCATAAACAGCTCCCGCCCAGAGTCAGTAGATGATGTTCATTTATTGCTAACATTGTCTCTTTTAAAGGGAGACCAATGGCAGGTTGTGAGCAGATCAGTTTAAGGGGCAGTTTGGAGGACTGCTTTAATGAATTTAATGAGCCCCGTGGGGATCATGGGGAGAGGGCAGGGGCTCCCTGCCCCGTGACTCAGCTGCTGGGTAGAGCGTGGCCTCTTGTCAGAGCTGCTGTGAGCAACCTGTGGCCAGTTTTCCAGGAAAAATCTGCATTTCTGAAACATGCTGGTCCTTTGTCAAATGTCTGACTGCAAAACCTTCTTGGTTCTGAAAACATGGTCACTTGAGAAGCCTGTCAGCATCCATCTCGTTGGGAGTGTACCTGATCCAGGCAGTCAGGCAGACGGGGTCCTCAGAGCCCCCCCCCCCCCACTGGACAGAGTTGTTCTGAGTCCACTTCTTCCCTTATAATGCGAGCTCTTTGGTAACACTTGTATTTGTAAAACCTTAAATAAGTTTTGGTGTATCAGGGCAGAAATTGGTTGTCTCTTTTTGTAGCTTAGGTGACAAACTTCTTATGTGACAATGAAAATAGCATGTATGATGAGGACCATTTCTAGGGAAAAATATGTATCCCAGTCCTCTCTGAGGCAAGCAAGTTTGGGAAGACTTAACTCATTTTATAGAAGTAGTCTTCACTTGCTAGGCATACTGTAATTCTAGCACTCAGGAGGCTGAGGCAGGAGGATCACCACGAGTTTGAGGCCAGCCGGTACTACAAAGTGGGTTGAAGACCATTCCAAACTACCTATTAAGACCCTGTGAAAAGAAAGAAAAAAAGAAAGTCTTAGCCATAGATTTATGCCTAGGGGCTCGCAAGATGGCTCAGTAAAGTAAGTGCTTGCCTGGCAAACGCAAGGGCCTGAGTTCAATTTCCAATTCCACCAAAAAAAAAAGAAAAGAAAAGAAAAGAAAAGAAAAGAAAAGAAAAGAAAAGAAAGAAAGATTTGTGCCTAGACTTACTTAAGTAAAGGATCTTTGCTTTTCTGGTTTGAGGGGAAGGGAGGATAGAAAAGTCAGAAAGTAATCATCAATCACCAGTGGAAAATCAGTCTTAAATGAACATCAGGTATCTGATTACCAGAGATCAGCCTTTGGGCCTGGAGGTGTAGCTCAGTGGTAGATCATGTGTTTAGCATAGATTAGGTCAAAAGTGGAGGAAGAGGAAGGGGAGAGGGCCAGGGAGGATGAGGAGGTGGAGATGAGCCTCCCATTTAGCACAGAGCAGACTGGCCAACCAAGTGCCATGGCACACACCTGTAATCTCAGCACTCTGGAGACTGAGCCAGGAGGGTCGGGAATTTGAGGCCCCACCTGGCTGCATAGCAACACCCTGTCTCAAATAAACAACAACAACAAAATAAAACAATCTGTAGATTCTTAAGTGGGCAGGTGGAGAAAGCCAGGTAATGTATGCACATGGGCCTGTTGGTGCCACCAAAGCTCTGAAAGATGGGTCCCACATCTTTCACACCTCATAACTCCTGTGGCTCCTTGTCCATATCTGATTACCACATTAGGGGTGTGTGTGTGTGTGTGTGTGTGTGTGTGTGTGTGTGTGTGTGTGTGTATCTAAGGAGAATGATATATTCACTTGTGACCTAGGCATAGAATCAGAGCCTAGTGTACCTCACCTCTCATCTCTGGAAAAGGTCTGAAGAAGAAGAAAGTAAAACTTCCATATATGTAAGGGAAAACAAGCACTATAATGATGAATTAAAAAAAGGATACCAAGCTAATCATGGAGTTGGATCACTACTAAGAATGTGTTTCTGTTTCATCACTTGGTTTCTAGTTCAACCTACCAGCTCAGATCTGGGCAGTTCCTCTGTTCCTCAGGCTTTCTTCTTGACCCCTCCCTGGGACAGTCCGTCTAGTAGGACCCTGGCTGCTGCATTGCATGACACCCCTCTCAGTCCCTCCTGTGTACCTGGAAGGGCAAGGGGTTGGGATGGCACCCTCGGGTGATGCTAGGCTCCCCAAAGGAAGCTGTCACCCCTGGTCTCCTTGAGAGGAACCCTGGGAGGTGACAGCTGGGCACTCATTCAGCTGGGAGGGAGATAGCACAGATTGTAGATGCCTATCTAGTGGATAAAAGTTACCCTGGGGAAGGGTTCATCTGTATTTCAGCTGGTTTGGAGGTGGAAGAGTTGGACTGAGAACTTTTCTTTCTTTGAAACGAGGTCTCTCTAGGCAGTTCAGGCTGCCTTAAGTTCGCTCTGATGCCCCAGTGGGCCTTGAACCTGTAGCTGTCCTCCTGTCTCAGCCTCCTAACTTGGGATTGCAGAAGAGAGCCAGCATGCCCCACAGGGTTTAGAATTATTACATCACAAATTCCCTTTCCCCTTCTATACTGGAGATTGAACTCAGGGCACCTTTGGACTGGTTTGCTGTTGTTTAAATTTTTTATTTTTAGACAGGGTCTCACTGATTGCCCAGGCTAGGCCTAAATTTGTGATCCTCTTGCATCAGCCTCCCAGAATGCTGAGGTTACAAGGTGTACCACCATGCCTGGTGCTCTGTTCTTAGCATGTCATGAATTCTTAGCATGTCATGATGGTTTTCCTAAATCCACAAAACTAGCACACATAGGACTTGAACTTCTCTTTAACCAAGTGCTATACTTGAAAACCCAGGAAAAATCAGTGAGAGTAACAGTCAGAAAAACAGACTCGGGCCGGGGAAATGGCTCAGTGGAATAAGTGCTTCCCTGGCAAGTGCAAGGGCCCAAGTTCAATCCCTGGTTCTGCCAAAAAAGAAAAACAGAAACTCACTAGGAGACTTGGGTTGTGGGGACAGTGTCAGGAGTCCTATTTAGGAGGTTGCTCTAGCAGTACAAGGAAAACATTGCCTATTGGTCTTGAAAATTTCTCTAAAATATTATAATCCCAAAGAGAAGAAAGGTTTTAAGTTGGAATGTAAGTAGCTGACCTAATTATAAGGTTGTCTTTCAATAGAAAGACATTATTTGCTTAATTAATAGATACTCTGTAGTGTGGGACAGCAAGGTCAGGACAGCCCTGTATAGTAACAGTGTTGTCCTGGAGCACTGGAAAAATTGTTCAGCTAGTCTTTTTTTCTTTTTATTTTGTCTTTTTGAGACAGGGTCTTGCTATGCAGCTCAGACTGGCCTAGAGCTCCCTTTGTAGCACAGGCTGGTCTCAAACTTGAAATGAATCTCCTGCCTCAGCTTCCCAAGTGCTGAGATCACAGGTGTATGACACCACACCCAGCTTCAGCTACAGTCTTGTTCTTAGTCTCCAGGATGGCATCGATCAGAAATGGAGGAGAATATTGAAGCAGCATCCCAAATATTAGTTCTGAAAAACATGGATACGGAAGAACAAACGAGCACCTTGAGATCCAGCCGTGGCCTAAGGAGGCCGCAAATGAGTTGCCTCACCCTGAGGTGCCTCTCAGGGAGCCCTGGAGGCAGTGACTGACTCGAGTCACATGCGGGACAGGGCTGCTGACAGGGTGTTTCCTATGCTTGTCATCCTGTCAGTGAGAGACACTGTGCAGAGTTTGTTTGCCAAATTGTGGTACATTATGCAAATCTAAGTTCAATTAAATTAATGCTTAGAAATACAGATAGGGAAAGCTAGAAAAGCCCTGTGACAAAGTATGATTACTGAGATTAGAGTGCTTTGAACTTGAGCATTAGGGAATCTTATAAATTTGTAGGATTAACCAGGATGAGTACCCCTCTCTTAGGGAGAAGCATATACATTTGTAAAGGATCCCAGTATCACAGGAGAGGTATTTTGGCTAGCTTGGGGCTGACTTACAAGGGAAGGGAAGAGCCAGAATGTCTTACAATACCCAAAGTAAATTTCCTCTCCACAAAACACTGGAGTTTGAATAGTTTGGGTTGGTTAACTGTACAGAAAAAAACAAAAACAAAAACAAAAAAAAAACGTGAGGAAGGAACGTGCGCATGGCTCTGGAGGCCACCCAGCAGCCTCTTCGATTCCAGAGCTGAGCCCCAGGCCTTAATGTGAGATGTGAAGCGTCACTCCAAATTTATAAGCTCATTAAAGAAGTACTCTTGACTGTCTGCATGTATGGCTTTTAAAAAACTACACAGACTGCTTCCAGCCACACCTAGACCTTCTCCAACTTAGCTGGCAGTTTTTTCATCTAATTACTCAAGTGAGCGTCTGTTATTTACACAGTTTGTAGAAGGCTGGGCAAAAGGGATTTGTGGTTCAGTACCCCTGGCTGGCCATAGGGTCAAGTTCAGCCCATCTTTTGAAATCAGTCCTACCTGTCAGGCTACTGGAGACCGTTAGAGTGTTGGACCATCCTCTTAACAATAAAAACCACACACACACCCACACACACACACACACACACACACACAAATAGTTGTATATAAGTATTTCATTGATTTGTTCTAACTGGGAGCTGGGAAAGGGCTTTGAGTTTATTTGTGCTTTGTTACTGATACTATAGGTAAATAATGGCAAATTTTAATCCCCCCCCCCAGTACGAAGGATTGAACCCAGAGGCACTGTACCACACCCTGAGCTCTTTTTATTTTTATTTTTTAATTTTGGGTCATGTTCTCACTAATTTGCCAGATTGGCTTTGAATTTATGATCTTCCTGCCTCCACCTCCCGAGAAGGTGAGCTAATGGTGTGAACCACCACACTCTCATTTTCAATTTGACAAGATGAAAAAGCTTCACCTTTTCCTTCTTTCTTTCCTTGGATGTTGGTAGGTTGGATGAGATAATGATCAAAAAGTCCTTCAAGCTGCCTTCAGAAGAGTGTAACCCAGTTTATTATTGCACTTGCTTCTCCTCATAAATCCCTGCTGTCTCAAGCTCCTGTCTGCTGGCTTAGGGTGGTGCCCAAGACCAGAGAAGGAATGTTCCTGACACAGTCTCACATGGTCCTGTTGGTTGAAGTTGGTCATTCCTGAACTTGACATCAACCATCTTGATCTGCAGGGACAGGCTAAATGCTAGTCCAGCCACTTAGGTCTCCTTGTCATCTCCTGGGCGACTGCCTATTTCCAGCCTCTCTGCCCTAGGATCTAATAATAGGTGGGATGAAAAGACTGTTTCCTGTGATGTACTTTTATGAGATGTTTTCAAAGAGGAGGTGGTGGGGAAATGGTTAAGCTGCTCCTTCAGTACAGTGAGGCGTCAGAGTGACGGGCAGGGAAGCCCCACCTTCCCAGGGAGCTCTTGCTCAAGAAAGCCCAGTTAGAGGGCCGGGAATCCGGAACATCAAGGCAGCTTCAAACCTTGTAACCTAGATGTCATTGTGCTTTTCAGGTGATACCTGACTGCTGCAGGCAGAAGTGTGACCAAAGGGCAGCTGTGGGCCGGCAGCCCTTTCCATAGCAGCTCTGCTTGGGTAATGGCATTTCACTAAGCCTGTGATGTTTAGGGACATCAGACATCCCCATTACCCTGAAACACCTCATGCTGGTGGGTCGTAAGGAGTTAGATTTCTTATAAGAATTTTAGCTGTGTGCCCCAAAGAGGAAACACTGTCCCAAGAGGGGACAGCAAAGCCTGAAGGACAAAGGGATTTCCTGTAGACAGTGTCAGGACAGAGGGACAAACAGAAGGGGACTCTGGAGCCAGCCCAGATGTCCAGCTTGGGAGACCTCATTAAATCTGTTGAGGGGAACCTAGCTATTTTGAGCAAGTACCAGGCAGCAGCAAAAGCTGGAAAAGATTGTGAAAATGATCTAGGGTTGTTGGAGCCTGGGAGGAGAAACTTAATTATGTTACTTAATTAAACCAACAGAAAGGGAATAGAATCTTTGGTTGCCAAAAGGTGATTTAGAAAGAAAAACAAACAAACAAACAAACAAAAAAACAGTGAGCTGTAGCACTGGGGACAAAGTGTGGTAGGCAGGGAAGGGAAGAGATGGCAAGCTCCATGGGTACAGGTCACCCTTCATGTGTTTCGGCCACCAGTCACCCCTTTATGTCAGGGCTCTTTATTTGTGTGTGTGCTGTTAAGATAGTCTGAGCCAGTCGGGTTTTTAAGGCTATCTTGGCAAGATCAGCAACCAAGAAACAATCCTGAGAGGCTTGGTTCCACCCAGGGCTGGTGCAGAAAGATGAGGACCCTGCCTCACCCTTCCCCTTTCTTATAGTCCTGCCTCCCTGCTGTCCCCCTGTGTGGCACTCTGGGACCACAGACAGCTATCAGCCTTTTGCCTTCCCCCTGCAAAGTTGAGCTCTTGCCCTGGGTAGTGTGTATGCACTTGTGCGAGCTTCCAGACGTGTATGCGCGCACGCGCGCATGCGCACACCTGCCCGAAGGGGTGGAGAGGAGGGAGTTCTGTTCCTCTGTGATGATTGCCATCAGCCAGTCAGTTGGACTTTGGGCTAAGCCAAAGGGAAGCAAGACTGACATCAGGTGCCAAGAACAAAAACTTGCTACGTATTAGGTGTTTGTGTCCTCTGTGTGTAGGAGGCAGAGAAAAAGGCTTGGCTCCACCCCACAGCCTTTATTTTGATGAGAAGAAGCCAAGGGTCTAGAGTTTCTGATTTCATATCAGTATTCTGCTCATTTGCATGAGGCAATTGTCTGTCTAGGAATTAGGTGCAGACTTGAGGCTTTGAATGGAGTTTTCAAATAAAAATCAAGGCAAAAGGTTTTGCTGGCTAGAACATGACGCAAGGACCTCAGTCAACATTCTAGCCTTGTACCTGCCTGCAGTGTTGTTCGGAGGAGAACTGTGCCTCATGGCTTTGGTGGACCACGTGAAAGACTGACCTAGTTTGCCGCGGTCGGCATGTTTGCTCTGGAGGCTACTCCTGGGGCAGGGTTCCTGTCACCAGAGTCTACCTCATTAAGCCAGAGGTAGGGAACTAAGAGACATTCCTGTGGAATAGCTCCTGACAAGGCCTGGCCTGGCTCCCGGGAAGATACTGTGTGGGACGAGGATGTTGTGGGCTGCCTGGAAAGGATCCCCCATGCAGGTGGGGCAGAACATGGCCACATTATCTGCCATTCACCTGCTTCTTCTCGGCTGGAGCCTGCTTACCTTTTTCCTTCAAGGAAGATAAGGTGGGGAGTAGGTTTGTTTGTCCAGATGCCACCAGTCGGATGACTATTGCAGGCACAGGAGTGTCTCCAGGGCATCGTGCCAGGCCAGGCCAGGCCCCACCTAATGTCTCTATTCCTCATCCAGGAGTGCTGTAATCAGCAGGTTGATGCAAAGCTGGGAAGGGTTTGGAAACCCCTTGGGCAGAAGATTTCGAAATGAGATTTGAATTAGAAGAAATGGTGGGTGGGGTTCTAAAGAATGAAGGAGATAGGACAGGCTCCCCTCCTGACACTGACACTCCGCTGGATAGCGGGGATGCACAGAAGAGCCTGGAATGGAGGAGCAACAGCAGGGAGCACTGAGTTTTCCTGACCATCTGTCCCCATCTTTGACAAGGAGCCCTGTGCCTATCCATTCACCAGAGAATCCACACCTTCCATGGCGCTTTCTATCTAGGGCACGTTAGCACCCGCTAGGGATGGAAAGAGCTAGGGAGCAGTACAGGGAGGAGCGGTGGTGGTAGGAGGAGAACTTGATTATATTAGATGAGGCAAAAAAGGGGATAGTGGTGAAGTGAATGAGCCTGTAAGCCCACAGCCTTTGTCACCCAGTGGGAAGGAGCACCTCCCTCTGCTGGCCAGAGGCTGTCACATTGTCTGTGCTCCCTCATCACATGATCCTCCCCAAAGCTTGGGCTCAGGACACCTGGTGCGGTGTGGCTCCTGGTGGCAGGTGCCTATGGCATGAAGAACACAGAGGAAGATGATGGCTGCATTTGAAGCCAGAGTCAGAGGTGGACTGGAGAAAAAGAAGGAAATTGGGGACATAGGGGAGGAAGAGCAATGAAAGGATCCTCCCCACACCAAAAAAGGAGCTAAGACAGAAGGAAAAGGAGCAAAGACAACAGAGAGGTTTATGTCTCATTTGAAAGACTTGTAGTGACATAGTCAAGAATGAGTCTCCAGCCTTAGAGAGCTTGCTGTGATGAATAAATCATTTCATCCAGGTGGCTTGATGATGGCGGTACTCTTTGAAGAAGTGGGGACTGTACAGTGTAAAAGCCAAGAGCAGAACTGTAGGAACTAGCTGACCAGTTATGAACAAGAGGGGCTTGTGATTCACGCGTGTGCATACCTGCCTTGTGCAGGGTGGGGACCCACCTAACCAGAATTGCCGCCCAGCCTCTCCCAGTCTCCTTAGATGACAAGCTGTGGCATCCTTGGTCCACCCAACTCACTCCCAAGCATTTTGCCAGAACATCAGTAAACAAGTATCGGTGAGGAAGGTCACATATTTCTTTGGAGCCATTTTTTCCTCTGTACTCAGTGTGTGACTAGCTTCTCATCGGGGTTTTATATTCTTTTTTCAAAGAGTGATCAGAAGGTTGCCAGATGTATTCCTCTGAGCTCAAAGTTTATTTTTGTATTTTGTTATTATGGACTGGGAAATCCATGGTTGCCTAAAACATATAGGAAAAATCTTTTTAGAATGTCCATTGTTTTCAGCAGTTGGTGCAAAGTTGACCACAGCTGGTCACCTTTCTTGCCAAAATTAAACCGGAAGTGAATGTCATTAACTGCACTCCAACATTTGTTTAAAGGTTTATACTTTTTAAGCAACTCAGCTTACTCAATCTCCATAATGACCCTACACTACTGTTATTCTACATCATAGACATTGAGTCTCAGAAAGGTAATATTTTCCAAGTCTTTAAATCCCTTAGGTTCAAGGGTTGCCTTGAGCCTAGCATGGTGGCAGTAATCCCAGCTCTCTGGGAGGGTGAAGCAGGAGGATCACAAAGTTGAGTCCAGCCTAGACAATTTAGAGACCTATATTGTCTCAAAAGAATTAAAAAGGGCTGGGGGTGTAGCTGAGTATAAAAGCCCTGGGCTTCATTCCCAGTACCACAAGCAAAACAAAAACCAGGTTATTCTCTGATTCAAATCTTTGGTGCTTCCTATACAATGTCAGGGACCTCTTCACACATCAGAGTAATAGCAAGGTCAGGTTCCTAGTGATTTTTCCTCATTTTGTTCCCTCTTATGACCCACTCACAGCCTGCTCTATTTTTATGTGTGTGTGCGGTTTTTTTAGTTTTTCTTTTTATGGTTCTGGGGATTGAACTCAGACCCTGTGCTTGCCAGGCAAGCGCTTATTCTACTGAGCTATCTCCCCAGCCCCTTATTTTTATGTTTATCCAGTGGGAAAAGACACCACTTCTCAGAGGAGAACATGTAAGTAAGCAAAGGAATCTAACATTTCCTCTGCCAAGAGCCCTTTCAACATCACCAAGGTTTCTTTTCATGACAAAAGCAATATGAGAATATTGTAGGAAAGTGAAAAACCTAGAAAGACAAGAAAATAAAAATCATACTTCTGCCACTGAGCAATAATCAAATTCTGTAGTCTTCCTTAAGTCACAAGGTATGGGTGGAGTTACCCTAAGTTTATAAAGATGGCAAGTGCCGGGCATGGTGGCGCATGCCTGTAATCCCAGCACTCGGGAGGCTGAGGCAGGAGGATTGTTGTGAGTTCGAGACCAGCCTGAGCTACAAAGTGAGCTCGAGGCCAGCCTGAACTGCATACTGAGACCCTGTCTCAAAAAGACAAAAAAAAACAAAACAAAAAAAAAAAAAATAAAAAAATAAAGATGGCAAGTGAGCCTTTTCTATAATCCTGTTTGGGAATTTACTTTTTAGTTTAATATATTATAAATATTTTCCTGAAATAATTTGATAACATAGTTAGTGAATACATATATCTTAGGTGGGACCTCACTCTGTAGTCCATGTTGGCCTGGAATTCACTGGCTAACTCAGTGCTAATTGTCATGCTCAGCTTTATTATACAGATATCCCTCACTGAACGACCTGTTTCACAGCTTCTTGGACTTGCAACCCGCCACTTGGACTTATGACCCATCTCTTATTTTTGTACAGTTCTGCACATCTTGTTTATAGATTTTTTTTTTTTTTTTTTTTTTGGTGGAACTGGGGTTATTTATAGATCTTCAATGCTTTTGTCTTTTTTTTTTAAATACAGTACACCTTGCTTATATAGTATTGTAACTTTTGCTCATTGTTCTGTACTATACAGTACTGTCATTTTGTGTTCTATTATATGTTACAGTACTGCATGTGAGAGTTATGAAAATAAAAGCAAATTCCTCAAGTTTCCTTTGACCATTTCTTTGTTCTGGATATTGTAATGTATACATTTCCTCACTTAATGACCGACTCGTGGGAATTTTTTACTTAAATAATTATGTAAAGCTGGGCATGGTGGTGCATGCCTGTAATCCCAGCACTTGGGCTGAGGCAGGAGGATTGTTGTGAGTTTGAGACCAGCCTGAGCTACAAGGTGAGCTTGAGGCCAGCCTGAACTGCACAGTGAGACCCTGTCTCAAAAAAAAAAAAGACAAAAAAAAAAAAAAAATTATGTCAACAGTGAATAATGCAATTCTGTCTTTTCTTTTCTTTCTTTTTTTTTTAGAGACCAATTCATTTAATGACCTCCTCACAGGAGTGCAATTCATTAAGGGAAGAATGTAATTTTCAAGGTGCTCTAGAGACAAATACTTTTGCTGCTCATCCTTTCCCAAGATGAACCAGTTTTGTTATATGCTTTTTTTTTTTTTTTTTTTTTTTTTTTTTTGAGACAGGGTCTCACTATGCAGTTCAGGCTGGTCTTAAGCTCACTTTGTAGCTCAGGCTGGCCTTGAACTCACAACGATCCTCCTGCCTCAGCCTCCCGAGTACTGGGATTACAGGCCCTGCGCCACCACGCCCGGCGATATGTTATATGCTTTTGTTGACAGAAAATGTGTTTTACTTTTTCTTTGATTTTGAAAGGAGTTTTTGATAATATGATTGTGATTATTAGAAGCCTTCTTATGAATAGGTCCTCCCTACTGATCTGCCTGTTTTCTGTGGGGTGCATTCTTTCTCTATGAACGTTTAAGAACCTCCCTCTCTCATTGCTAGAGGATCTTACTCGGCTACCATTTTGCTCCACCTAAGAACACTTTGTAGTAAGGCTAAGTTTGTGCCCAAGCCCAGTGTTGACATTACACTTTAGTGACCCACTTTTGCATTGTGCATGTGTTGACTCCCTTTTGGTTTACCACACTATGGATGGTGGGCCTCTACTTCCTTTTTCTCCTGGTCCATACATCTTAGTTGAAATTCCTAGCTGGGCGTGGTGGTGCAGGCCTGTAATCCCAGCACTCAGGAGGCTGAGGCAGGAGGATTGTTGTGAGTTTGAGACCAGCCTGAGCTACAAAGTGAGCTTAAGGCCAGCCTGAACTGCACAGTGAGACTCTGTCTCAAAAAAAAAAAAAAAAAAAAATTTCTAAACAAAGCAAACTGCATAGAAGGAGTCTTCCTCTAGGGCTCACCCAGGAAACAGCCATCCTTCAGGAAAGCTGTGTCTCCCCACTTGGGCACTAATCTCTGAAAGAGACACCTAAGGAATGCAACTCCTTTTCACCATGTGAGAAACACACACACACACACACACACACACACACACACACACACACACACACACACACCAGCTGCTGCCTTGAGGTCTTCAGGTACATACCCAGAGGCTCCTGCATAATTCTTCCGGAAACCCTGATGTGAACAAAACACTTAAAACTCCTAGGAGGTAGAAAAGGATAAAAGAAGCGACATCTCGCCAGGGAGATGGCTCAGTAGAATAAGCTCTTGCCTGGCAAGCACAAGGACCTGAGTTCAATCCCTTGTTCCACCAAAAAAAAAAAAAGAAGAGGCATCTAAAGGGGCATCCTAGGGGGCCAGGGAGATGGCTTAGTGGAATAAGTGCTTCCCTGGCAAGCACAAGGGCCTGCGTTCAATCCCCGGTTCTGCCAAAAAAATAAATAAATAAATAAATAAATAAATAAAGGGGCATCCTCTCATTGAGGATGTGCAGGGAGGGAGTAGTACTGTCTCAGCAAGAACAGAGACCTTGTCCCCAGAACCCCTCTGCTACTGTGCAGTGTCCTGAGCATCAGGGTCACTGGCACGGGCCAGCCTGTCCTCCTCCCCCTCATCCAGGTGGGTCCGCTCCTTTGCCCTGTTATTACCACTGGCAGGTTATCTGTGCCGTTGGCAGAAGGGACACATGTCCTTCCAGTTCTCCTGGTCTTTAGCAACTCACCCACTGCTGGAGAAGGGGAGGCGCCTAAGCCTGTTACCTGGAGTCCCCGGGTGGAGGAGGCAGGGATGGGGCTGGGCAGGAGCTGGCTGGACAGGCCCGGCAGAGGAGGTGAGGACAGGATGAGTTTCTTCCATGGCGGTGGAAAACTGGGACTATAGGAAGGAGGTCAGGGTATGTTGGGATGGATACTGGGAGTTCATTGCAGAACTCCCACAGGTCTGGAATGTTCTGACCCATTCTGTATCCTAAGCAGTCCCCTGTGTTCTCCCTGACTGCACCTTCTTTGCATTTGGAACATTGAAAAGGCAACAATTGGGGCCGGGGAGATGGCTCAGTAGAATAAACGTTTCCCTGACAAGCGAAAGGGCCTGAGTTCAATCCCCCGTTCTGCAAAAAAAAAAAGAAAAGACAGTCATGGCTGTGACCTAGAGGAACAAACACACCTGTGTTCCTTGGCAAGAGCCAGCCTCAGCTTTCCTGCTCTCCAGGAGACGTCCTTGGCTTCTCCCTGCAGTTGGGCTTGGGCATGTCCCCACTCAAATTTCCGCACTCCCATGAAAATGGTGTGATGCCTAAGAGAACACCCATGTCCCACCCTCCCAGGAAACGTGAACCCCTTTAGGTTTCAATGTCCCTGCCTATAAAATAACAGTAACTGTACTGGTGACTCGGGATTGTTGGAAGATCCAATGAGATTCCAGGCAAATATACCGCATAGATAGTAGGTGGGTGCTCAACTGAGCTGTTTCCTTTCTCCCTTTTCTATTGACATGGGTGACATTTGTGGGGTGTGACAGATTTCTACTTGAGGCTAGATCCCATGCCAGTCTCTGAGCTTGGGCATCAGCCCTGCCTTTTGTGTCTGATCCCACTGCCCTCATCCATCCCTTCCAAGATATAGGCTGGGTCATATTTGTTTCTTTCACCTAAAGATATAGCTAAGCTTTGAATCCTCAAACTGTGGCAGGGGGTAAATGCTCTGTGCCTGGAGGACAAATGCAGAATAAAACAGAGAGGATCTCCCACTTTGTAATCCTTGAGGACTTCAGAGCCCAAACTATGGTGTCCGGTGCACCTCATATTATTCACTGGCCATGTGACTTCTTTTTCCAGGTTTCACTCTGTAATTCAGACTGGCCTTGAACTAACAGCAATCCTCCTGCCTCTGCCTCCCAAGAGCTGGGATTACAGGTGTGTGCCACACCTGGCTTGGTCGTGTGACCTTGAGCAAGTGGTTCAGCTTCCTGAGGTTCAATTTCTTTGTCTAAAAATAGCCACAATAATAGCTACCTCCTTGGGTTGTTGTGGGGATTAGAGATGATGTCAGAGAGAAGCCCAGCACAACGCTGTTCAGTGCATAGTAGGAGCTCAATAAACACAAGCAGTGATTAGCCATGGTTAGAAGACTGTTTATACATATGCTAAAGCAAAACAGCTCTCTAGGAACTATTGAGGTCATAGTAAATGACATGTGGCCTCTCATCACCCCAGGAGCCTCTCTTGGTTTGGCCCAACACTGTGTGCTGGGTTCCTCTGGCCTGTGGAATGGGCCGTGCTACTGCAGCACTAATGAGTAATGTGGCCTAGCAGCTGGACATTCTGTGCTCTCCCCTGCCCTCTGCCAAGGGCAGGGGTGATGATGAGGGCAGTGAAGATGGGAGGGGGCTGTTAGCTGCCACTCAGGTCTGCTGTGGGGAGTAAAATCTGAACACAGGTAAGGCTGCTGTCTGAGACTTACACAGGTTACATGGTGACCTGGCTTCCCACCTCTCACTTCTCTGAGCACATTTTAAGATTCCTGAGCTAGGTGTGGTGGTGCATGCCTGTCATCCCAAGCACTCTGAGAGGCTAAGGAGGAGGATTGCCCCAAGTTTGTGGCCAGCCTGGGCTACACAGTGCTTTCAAGGCTAACCTGAACTACATAGTGAGACCCTGTTTCCTCCCAAATAACAGTTTGTTTGGTTGTTTTTTTTGGTACTGGGGATCTACTTCAGGATCTTCTGTTTGCCAGACAGGCAGTTAAGCCTGCTGAGCTATCTCACCAGCCCCAGAAAGATTCCTGAGTTACAGTCAGGCATGGCAGACAATGGCTATAATCGCAGTACTCTGGGAAGCAGAGACAGGGGGATTGAAAGTTTGAATCCAGCCTAGGAAGCCTAGCAACTTGATCAGAATTTGTCTCAAAAAATTTTTTAGAAAGGCCTTGGGGGTATATTTTAGTTGAAAGGTTCTGGATTTAATCTCCAGTACTGAAAGTTTATTAATTTAAAAATGAGGGCTGGGGAGATAGCTCTGTGGTCTAAGCACCTGCCTGGCAAGTGCAAGGACCCAAGTTCCATCCCCAATACTGCATCCCATGCTGACTCCAAAACCGAGTGTGGTGGCTCACACCTATAATCCCAGGGCTGGGGAGGCTGAGACAGGATCGCTATGAATATGAATTTTGTAGCAAGACCCTGTAACAAATAAATAAATTAATTAATTAAAATAAAAATGAGCTGTGTGGTAGCACATATCTATAATCCTAGCACTTGGGAGGCTGAGCAGGGGAATCATTGCAAGTTTCTGACCAGCCTGGGCTACAAAGTGAGCTAAAGGCCAGCCTGGACTGCCTAGTGAAACTCTATCTCAAAAAGATAAAAAAGGGCTGGGGTGATGGTTCAATGGAATAAGTGCTTCCCTGGCAAGCTCAAGGGCCTGAGTTCAATTCCCGGTTCTGCAAAAAAAAAAAAAAAGAAGAAGAATTGAGTAGCAGAGGACCCCAATATTCACCAAATTCATATGAGATCCCTTAGCCATGGTTTCACTTTCTATGGTTTCAATTACCTGAGGTCAACCACAGTCTGAAACTGTTAAATAGAAAATTGTGCATTTTTAAGAAAGCAGGAGGGAGGCCATTTATAATTGCTCTATTTTGTTGTTACTTTTGTGAATCTCTCATTGGGCCTCACTTATAAATTAAACCTTGTCACACTAAGTATGGAATTTACCACGCTGCAAGGTTCAGGTGTCCATGGGTGTTTGTATGTGCCAGGAGCACAGGAAATTGGTCCCTTGTCTCCCAGCTCTTTCGCTTAGGAAACAGCCTAGAAGACCTAGTTTGCGCCATACCTCCCTTGCCTGACCAGGCTTCCAGCATCTGAGTCAACCTGTGCTGTAGTGCAGGCCCTAGTCTGTCTCCCACAGGGCTGGCCCAGGTTGGGGTCCCTGCAGGTAAGGAGGGAATGGGGAGGCTGAGCCAGGATCCCCTGATGGGTGGGAGGAGCCAAAGAGCAGTCTGGAGAAAGAAATCAGGCTACCACAACTCTGTGAACATGCAAATGGGTAGGCAGTGGTGTAGGGAAAACAGTTTGGTTTTGGACCTGAGTATGGAATGACTGTAGGGACAAGGGGAGCCTCTTGGTACAAAAAGCAAGTCTTTATCACCCCAAGCCCAGAGTCAGGCGCAGCCTTCGAGTTGCTCTCATGCTTTTTTTTTTTTTTTTTTGGTCTTTTTGAGACAGGGTCTCACTGTGCAGTTCAGGATGGCCTTAAGCTCACTTTGTAGCTCAGGCTGGTCTCGAACTCACAACAATCCTCCTGCCTCAGCCTCCCGAGTGCTGGGATTACAGGCCTGCGCCACCACGCCCGGCTTGCTCTCATGCTGTAAGCGCTCTCCTTCCAACCTGTTCTGTTTGTCAGCCTTTCCACTGCCTGTCTTCTTGGAAATGGCCTTAGACCTACAAGTCATTGCTGTAGCACTTTGGCTCTACCCTCCCTGCTAGACTCTTTGGATAGAAGCGCCTGGGTGATTATTTTTTCCGGCCTGCAGTCCCACGGTGAAGACCCTCCATGGGTCCTCACGTGGCTCCTCGGGCTGGGCTGCCAGGCATAGCAGTCGGGGCGCAGGCTTCTACTTCCTGTTGTCAGCCATGCCAGGGCCTGGGAGGGTCTTCTGCCCCCAAGATGAGGTCAGCACACTCTCTTACTTCTTGCTCACCTAGGTTCTGTGGCAGGAGCTAGCAGGAGAAACTTCCTCCTCCTCACACGGCTGGCACCCTTGTTGGTGACACTCCCCACAGGATACCTCCCCCCCTCCAGTGACCTCATGTCCATGTGGACTTCTCCCAGGCTTTTATCCAGATAGGACCCTAGAGACTCCATAGCAGAAAGGGACTTTTGAACTTAGGACCCACTGTAGAGATGTATTTTACCACCGCAGTTTTTTAGATGAGAATATTGAGAGGCCAAGGTTGCACTGATAGTGAGAGTATTAGACCTAAACCCAGTTTCCTGATTGGAAGCCACAGCTCTTTTCCTGTCACCTACTGACCCTGAGGATCAGGGAAGCAAATGTTACATTTGTGTTGTACTCTTTTTTTTTTTTTTTTTGTCTTTTTGAGACGGGGTCTCACTATGCAGTTCAGGCTGGCCTTAAGCTCACTTTGTAGCTTAGGCTGGTCTCGAACTCACAACAATCCTCCTGCCTCAGCCTCCCGAGTGCTGGGATTACAGGCATGCGCCACCATGCCAGGCTTTGTGTTGTACTCTCTAAGAGACCCCCTTGTTTTTTATTAAGAGGGGGAACAGCCTCATCTCCCTGTTGTGCTGAACTTCAAGTCAACTGACACCTTTAAATTGCTTTATAATTTTATTTTGTTCCAATTTTATTTTTTAATATTTTACTTATTTATTCATTTGGTATAGGGTCTTGCTACACAGCTTGGGACTCATAGTGATCCTCCTGTCTCAGCTTCCCTGGCACTGAGATTACAGGCATGTGCCACTATGCCCAGTTTCCGTGGCTGGCGCAGTGCACCCAGGACTCAGGGGCTGGCACAGCATGTAGTAGCAGGGACTGAGCCCAGGTCTTCACGCTGGCCAGGCAGGCACTTAGAACACTGAGCTATCTCCCCAACCCCCTTTGTTCCAATTTTAAAAATAATATATGTTCACTACAAAAGATAAAAAGAGCTGGCCAAATAGCTCAATGGATTAAAGTCCTTGTGTGCAGGGGCTGGGGCAGGGGCCAGGGTTTCAGTCCCTGGGTCCGCCTTGCCGGTGCCGGGTCCCATCCCTGGGGCACACTGAGATGGCAATTGAGACTGGACATGGTGGTATGATCCTATAATCCCACCTCTTGTGAGGCTGTAAACAGGAGGATCACTGGAATCTGTCTGATCTAGTAGTGAGACCGTGAACACCCTGTAGACCCTTCCCTAAGAATACACATACACACACAAATTAGCAGGCCACTGAGATAGCTGAGCGGACTAAGGGCCTGCCTGGGCAAGTTCAGGGAGCATACCTCACAGGCCCCTGTAGCCCGGGAGATGGCTTAGTGGAATAAGTACTTTCCTGGCAAGCGCAAGGGCCTGAGTTCAATACCTTGTTCCGCCAAAAAGGAAAAAAGAAATTCAATCTATCACAGGCCCCCGCCCCCGAGGCTTGCTGAGCTGTCACGGAGACTGGGCATGATGGCACACCCCTGTAATCCCAGTGCTACTGAGGCTAAAAACAGGAGATCATTAGGAGTTTGAGATGCATTGTGAGACTCTGTACCAAATACGTAACAAATCAGGAAAGACACATCTAAAGTATTGTTATGGTTTGTGTCCAGGTGTCCACCCAAAGCCTCACGCAGTCTTGGGGTGGCTTCTGGAGTTTGTGATTGATTGCTGTGGATGTGGACGCTGCACCTGCACCTGTCCTGGGGCAGGTAATTTGCATTACAATGTAAGGTGGGGAAGAAGCTAGCTGCCTGAGCTGCTGCTACCTCTCTCAGCGCTCTTGCTCTTTGCCACCGCCCTGAAAGGTTACTTTTTACAATGTGCTGCTCCCCCTTGGACCCAGCTGAATATGGACAGAAACCTCCAGTAACTGTGAGCTAAATAAACCTTTCCTCCCTTCATTCTGGGTGTCGCGTGTTTGTCCCAGCAACGAGAGAAGAGTAACTAAGACAAGTATAATTAGAGCAGCCCTTATTGTCATAAAGCTTCCCCTTGCTTTTGCTGTTTTGTTTTGGAAGAACAATAGGACTCTGCCTTTCCTGATAAGGCCACACCCTTCTGCTGTCTCTGACCCTGTTTTGTTCTCAGTCCTGATTGGCTCCCTACCCCCACTGTGAGGCTCCCTTGGTGCCTGTGGTGATGTTGATTCAATCTGGACACAGGCTGGGGCTCGGTGGAAGATTTGTCTGCCTTCTGCCACACTCCGCCCTCCAGCTCTGCTAACCTACCCTGCTCAGGTACCCTCTTTTTCCCCCAGACTGAGGCCCTCCTCTTCCAAGAAGCCTTTGTTCTTTCAGATTCCTTTTGGGGTTCCCTTTCGCTTGTGGTCTGGCTACATCATTCGTCCTTGGTTACATATTGACCTGCACTAATCTCTTCTCTCCACTCCTTGCACTTTTCTGTGTCCCCCTTGGCACCCAACACTTGTAGTCTGGAAAACATTAAGGGTCAGCCCTGTTGGGGGAAGGGCTCTTTTAAGGAGCTTGAAGATCTGTCTTGTACTCATCTGAGTGGAGAGAGCAGAGGCTCAAGGGAGCTCCATGAATCTAACTTCTCTGGCTCCCTATGCTGAGATTGACTTAGCTGTTAACCACCAGGGGCACCAGCAATGGCCCTTCCCAGGGATGTGTGAAATGGAGTTTGGTGGGCCTTTCACAGGGGAAGTTTCCCCAGTGAAGAGAAATCTTCTGTGGACCCTATTTAAAGAGACAGAACATGCCAAGGTCCCTTTGCAATCCTCTGGCATTCTTACTGAAGACAGGACAAGTTTTTTTCTCACCACACCAGGACACTAGCCTTCCAGTGCCTCCCAGGTATGCTCTAGCAGCCCATGCCTTGGTGAGGAATTCAGAGACCGAAGTGGACCTGGGTAGACGACAGGCAAAGCCACATTCCCCTAGCTTAGACACCTAGAGGTTTATCAAGTTCTCTCCAGGCTTTCTATGCTTCCAGGCTGACCCTGAGCAGACTGGCTGGTTGCTGTCCCTGCTGCACTACTCACTGGGTGTGAGATTTTGGGTCAGTTCTCAGGGGATGGCTGCAGTGGGCTCCTCTGGGGAAAGCACTCTGAGTCTAGGTGTGGAACATGGCTGTCCTTAGCAAAGGACAGGAAGTAATGTGAACTTTGTGCCATTGTTGGAATGTCTTTTGTCCCCCCGCCCCCCGTTTTATTTGGTGGTGTGGCAGCTGGTCCAACTCTGGCAAAATGCTGGGAAAATGAGGTAGAGACTGGCAGGCACTCTGAGCCATTGAGAGCCAAAGGCTCCAGGTCACTGGAGGCCTTCAGGTGGCCTGTGATGGGCAAATAAAGACATCCCAAGGAGAGGCCCTCTGAGCACAGAAGGCTAGACAGAATAAGCAGGGCAGGTCACAGGCAATGACTGCCTGAGACTCGGCAAGTCCTTTCATCTAGTGGAGTTGGGCTGTCATCTTCACTTAAGTCCACTGGAAATCTCAAAGGGGCAAGGTTTGGATAGAAAGCAGCAGTTATTTGGATGAATTTCCCTGCAGGGGTAAAAAGCCCATCTGAAACAAAACAAAACAAAACAAAAAAAAACAGAAACCGAAAATGTTAGTTCGCAGGTTTTACTAGAGTAAAGGCTATAATATAAAAGACAACACATAGCCTCACAATTGCCTCAGATCAGCAGTGAAGCCAGGAAAACATGGATGTAAACATAAACAGAGCTTCTGGATACCATCATTTCATACGCTAACACTTCCTGAATACAGCAGCTCCCCAGACATACTAAAGTAATGAAACAAGTCCTCAGAGCTAGTCTACACAGTTTGGAGACAGTGCTACTTCTCCAGTCAGCCTGGACCTGAGGACTGGGGTCTGTGCAGGTCTGGGCCATCTGGGCAGGGGTTTGGCTTCCAGAGGCTGCCTGGTTTCCTGTGTTCCATGGCTCTCTTGGTCTTGCTTTCCAGCAGGATGACTGTATCTCCTCTGACCCATAAAACACAAACCTACCTTTGCACCCAAACTCTTTACCATTCTCATAGGAAGCCTAGCCCCACAGGAAACCTGCCCACTCCTTCAGAGAATTCAGTCAGCCCAGCAACGCCTTTCTCTACAGTCACTCAAATCCTCAGTCTGGCCACTTGGAAAACAGAAAAAGGGCTACAAAGAAAATGGGTTAACCATCTAATACCTTCCTTCCTCTGGAAGTTTCTGATGTGTTTGATTCTATCCCAGTGGTTTGCTGCTGTGCTAGTTTTACTAACCCAGGCAAAGGGCTGGTGTTCAGCCTGGCTCTGTACTTGCCATAGTTCTTCAGGCAGCAGAATTGGTGACAGAGACCCAGGATCGCACCTGTCCAACCTCTGCAGCCTCCCAGGAGCACGCAGGCTCTCCAGGAAAGCTGAGCTTGCCAAGAAATGGGTGGTGGTGGTGGAAAGAGCAGCAGTGAGGCGCTGTCCAGCAGAAGGAAGGGACAGAAGGAGCAAGCCACCCTCAGGGAGGGCCACATGGAAGATCTTTGTTCTATTCAATAGCTGTAAGCACAGAGGTGGATCAGACAGGGAGTCCCAGACCAAGGCACAGAAAAGGTTTGAAATGTCCAGGATAAATAGAACCACATGGGAGTAGAGTAAAGCCAGCTCCATCCCTCTCTTAAAAACAGTAGCCATGGCCACAAATATATCTATCTATATATATATAAATATCTTTACATTTGTCATTTTTAAAAAAGGAAACAAAATTTCCTTGGCACCTTATGATTGATTTCTTAAAAATGAGGTGATATGTAGAAAGGCTTCCTGTGTGCACCCACGCACAC
Source organism: Ctenomys sociabilis (assembly GCA_004027165.1). Lineage (NCBI taxonomy): Eukaryota > Metazoa > Chordata > Mammalia > Rodentia > Ctenomyidae > Ctenomys > Ctenomys sociabilis. Next base: position 11,575 of record PVKA01013949.1, on the reverse strand, counting down.
ACCTGCTGCACATATGTGCTAGTGCACACTGCGCAGTGCTGTACACACATATCTGTGCCCACATGCGTGCTCTGTTGGAAGGGCAGAGTCCTCTGCCCCAGCCCTGCAGGTGGGGGCTGCTGTCAGCTCCCGCTATGGTTGTTTCCAGTGGTGCTCTTTGCCAGTGCTCTTGACTCGTCCATGGGGACCCAAAGCCCCTACCCTGTGCTCGGGGGCAAGGACAACAGGGTCCATCTTGCTACATCCCCTAGCAGTGTTGCTGCCAAGGGAACCTGTTTATGCACATCACTTGGCCCTGCTCCTGTCCAGACCCATGCACATCTTCCTGTGCCCAGAACAGCCTCTGCCCCTAAGATAAATGTACAGAAAGGAGCAGAGGTCAGAGGCAGGCCCTTGGAAGTCTCCCCCATGGGCCTATGGGGGAGACTAAGGCATGTGGAGGAGGGGGAGATCCAGTCCTGATCAGAGGTGTTTTGGCAAGAGTCTGGAGGAGGGTGGCCTGGTTGGGCAGTGCAGTGTGGTGAACCTGGACCCTCTCAGGGCCTCCAAAAGCACTCCTGGGTGGTGCCACTCAGAGGTGTGGGCTTCCCTGGAGTAGGGAAGTGACAGTGTTCTGCAGGGCCACAGCCACTTTCTTGGAGGTCTTGCGCAGCAATGGGCTATCAGGGTGGTGTTCCTTCAGGTGCAGAACGTGGCCCTCCTGGCTCTCAGATGTACAGCCGCACTCCTCGCACACGTACAGCTTGGCCCGGCGTTCCTTGTATGCATATTTCTGCTGCACTCCATGGATCTTCTTGAGGTGAGACTCCAGGGAGCAGCGCTGGGTGAAGGCCTTGTCGCACAGGCTACACTTGTAGGGCCGCACGCCTGTGGAGGACAGAGGATGGCATTAAAGACAGACATCATAATCCTGACAGGAACTGCAGCACCTGTCATCAGCATCCAGACCCAGAAAGGCCAGGACAGGTGACTGGGGCAGAAGGATAAATGAGGCCATTCTAGCACCAATGTCTCAAGTGACTTGCAACCTAAAAGTCCTCACTGATAAACTTGAAAATTTGACCCTGACCTCTGAGATGCCCACTCTGGCCATCACTGCCAGGGAGGCTCCTAGAGTCTCCCCTCAGGGCCTCAGTCAGACAGGGCTGAGGGGCTGCCACTGCTTACCTGTGTGGGTCCGGACATGTCTTTTGAGGTCAAATGTGTCATTGAATCCCTTCCCACAGTATGTGCAGAGGTGCCTCTTAACATCATTGTGACACTTCATGTGCCGATTCAGCATGCGCTGGTAGGTGAAGGCCTTCTGACAGATGTGGCAGGTGAAGAGGTCTCCACTGGAGCTATCCCCTGCAGTCACCTGTGGGCAAAAGCTACACTTATGACTCCAGAAGTTGGAACTGCAGGCTGGGAAACATAAAACACAACCTCCTCAAGTGCCACCTCCACAGGCCACAGCCGTGTGCCATTCACTCGGATGGGTGGTGTGGGGGCTGAAGGAACTTCTGGGTCACTGGTACTGCTCCCTGTTTGGTTCTTGAGCTCCCTTTTAAGGCTATCACCAGGACCTCTAACCAGACCAAGAGGGGCAGCTGAACCACAGAAGAAGCTGTTGCAGCAGCAGGCAATGTACTCTGAGCTGCATGACCTTTTTGTAGTTTCAGCCTATTCATCCTCATTCTACCTTGGTGCAGGAAGACGTGTCCAGGCTATAGCACTCCTGCCAGCCCTGAAGTCCCTGCTCAGGCCAGCCCCGCTTTCTACTTTAACTCAAATCAGGCCTGATGTGGCACAGTTCACACACTTTTGCCATCTACCTATAATTTTTTTTTTTCTTTTTCTACTTTTCGAGACAGAGTTTCACTATGTAGTTTGAGTTGGCCATGAGTTCACTTTGTAGCCCAGGCTGGCCTCAAACTCACAACGATCCTCATACCTCAGCCTCCTAAGTACTGGGATTACAGGCATATGCCACCACACCCAGCAAGGTTTTTGTCATGATAGAAAATTTCAAATTTAAACAAAAGCATAGAGACTATTATTATGAGCCTGTGCCAGTCATTCAGGGGCAGTCTTACTCCATCTCTACCATCCTCCTCCTCATTCTCTGGGGTCATTCAAGGAATTCCTAAGTGCCATCAGACACCTTTGAAAGTGTTGTTATGAGTGGCAGCAGAAGCTCTCTGGGTGTGGGTCGCCCAGTGTGGCTCAGTGGCCAGCATGGGCTCTCCATCCTCACCTGTTAGCACCTGGAGGTTCCTGTTCTCTGTGGATGGTCCTGTCATTAGCTACTCCATCAGTCATTGATCATTCCACACCTCCCATTCAGCACCTCTCATCTGGTTCTGCTTGTAGCACCCCATGTGGCCAGCTAGCTAGTCAAGACCTCTGGGCCAGGACTCACTGCACTCCTTTGGCCTCTCTGCCATTCCATCCCCTCTGTTCTGCTCTCCCTACTCATAGGGATCCAAGGGGTGAGGCAAGGGCCTTCAGGCGGGGAGGGACACTGCGACTGTCAGGAGGGTCCAAGCTGGCTAAGCACATTGGATCACTATCTTGCAGGAGCTTCACACACTTGGCCTCCAAAAACTTTAGGGGAAGGATGCTCCACTGCCCACTGTCTCAGCCTTTTGGCACACTACAGGGGCACCCTTCTGACTGGTGGAAATTTCCTACTAGAGCTCACAGGAGTACAGAGCAGCCAGGGCCAGCGCCCTGTTGGTGTTGTCCTTGGAAGCAGAGACAGCTGTGCTGCCTTATGCGCAGTGGGGTTGCTCACCCAGCCCCTGCCCTATGGCACAGCTTTGGATGCTGTTGGGCTGGAGACAGTCCTGGGCAAGGTTGTACTGCCAACTGCTTTAGGGACAGCAAACCATGACACCAACTCCAGACCACTCAGGATAGAACCTAGATGGGAGGGAGCTCAGGAGAGGCACCCAGGCCAGGTTCCCACCTCACTGGTCTACCTGAGACTTCTGGGTAAAAAGGTGGCTCTTCCTATAGTTCTCTCTCTCCTCTCTCTCTCTCTCTCTCTCTTTTTCCTATAGCTCTCTTTGCTATACTGGATTATCCCAGGGACATTGACTTGAAAGAGCTTTTAGTTCTCACTTTAGGCATTATTTCTCTTCCCCATCTATAGTCCAGCTAAGTCTATACAGACATTGCAGCCCAGGACCCAGGTTAGGCTCTGCCTGTGTCTCATTGGTACTATGTTTTATGGGGACTGGACATGTGGCCCTGGTCTTCAAGATGGTCTGAGAATTGTTACCTTCATCTTGGTGCGCAGGAAGCCCTGGTCTCTGCTTTGGGCATCTGTCAGGCGGCCCACATCTTCAGAAGGTAACTGGGCCACCACACAGGGTCCCGGGGCCAAACCGTAGCTGGAGTCCCGAAGGCTCATGTCCAGAGCCAGGGAGCAAGAAGGAGGTTCAGCCACTGATGGCTCTGGCTCTCGGTAGGGCTGTGGTGGGCAGAAGCCCAAGCTGACTGGGGAGAGAAGAGGAGACAAGTAAGGGTGTGTGAATTGAAAAGAGGATCCTGTCAGGTTTCAGGAAGGTTCCTGAGCAAGGACCTGACTGCAACCTAGAACCTCTGTCCCTCCTCTTGTGGGTATGCAGCAGAATGGTACTGCCCCCAACCCACCAATCATTGTACCTCCTTCCCTGCCCCAATAAGGTAATTACAGGTGACGCCAGCCAAGGGACACTGCCCGCTGAGTAATTTGTGTCTTAGCGGAACTGGGAGGACCAAACTGCCCTGACAATTATGCCTGCAGAGCTGTCTGCCTGCCCCACCTGGGCCAGTCCCTCTGGATTCCAGTCCTGTCCTCACTCCTATAGGGACAAAGGGCACCACTTGAGGCCCGGGTGAGGGACAGCTCCTCAAGGCTCAGCCTGGCCCTGGAAAGGTCTCTAATAGTCAGAGCTCCTTCAGGTCTCTCCTGCAAGGAGCTAAATAGCTGTTAGCCATGGAGGTTCAGATGGTCTTAGCCCCCTCTTTCCCTAAACTAGCTGCTCTTGCAGTCCCTTGGCCTCCAAGCTCCTGACTTGGGCTGGGTCCTGCACCGCAGGCAAACAGGCCAGGTGGGTGGAGAGGGAGGAAGTCAGGGAGCAGCAGGTGGATGCTCTAACAGTCTCTGGGCGGCCTGCCCAGCACTTACGCAACCCTCCCCCACAGCGGACCGCTTGCTTGCTTGCTGTGGCAGTAGGGTTGGGCTACCTCTGGCAGTGGCAGCACCGATACCTGGCAACCCTTTGACACAGCTGCTCCCTAAGGCAGGTACCTCACACTGAACGGGCCAGGAAGGTTTGGCTGTAGATCCTGGGCTCTAGTCCTGATGAGGACTAACCCAAACCTGACTCAGAAGGACAAGTCTCAAAGCCAACAGCACTAGAGAAAAACGGTTTAGTTTCTTAACTAAAATTTCAGTTTGTATAGCCTAAGCACAACAGTTAAAGTCTGTAAACTAGGAACATTTCCCAAGCTTTGGAAGGACAAACAAAAAGACCCATGAGACAGCAGATATGGTAACCCTACCCCACTCCTGCAATCCTAGGACTCAGGAGGTAGAGGCAGGAGAATTGCTCAGAGTTCAAGGCCAGCCTAGGCTACAAAGTAACTTCAAGGCCAGCCCAAATTGCATAGTGAAATCCTGTTTCAAAAAGACAAAAGCCTTAAAATTTACAAAATTAAAAAAAAAAAAAAAAAGGATCAAGGATGTAGCTTAGTGTGAAAGCCCTGGCTTCAATCCCCAGTATAATCAACCAACCAACCAACCAACCAACCAATCAATCAATCAATCAATCAATCAATGGGGCTTGGGGTAGAAAAGAAGGAGGGGGAGTCAGAGAGGGACTTAGGAGAGGGATTTGAGGTTTTGGGCCCATGAGCAGGGCTCTTCGCACCGTCTGCAGCTGGACAGAGCCAAGGGCCCAAGGCAGGGCCGCTACTCTTCTCTGGACAGACAGGTCCATAGGAGAACACACAGGAACATACTAAGGGAGGATAGCTGAGTATGAGAGTGCTGGAGTTTCGGGAGAGGCCCCAGTTCTCGCCCCCTCAAAACACAACAAAGGTTTGACAGAAGAATGTGCCTGCCCGCGCCTAGAACTCGTTCTGCGGGCAACTGGCGTCCGTCTGTCCGGGGGACTTTAATGAGCCACCTCATTCCAGGAGTTGATTCACCAGCCCTGCCAGGCCCCTGAATGGCGTCCCAGCTTTCTCTGGGCTGTGCAGAATAGTGTCGGGCTGAGCTCTAGGGCCCGCCATCAGAGGGTCTGTCTGCTCTTAGTGGGAGCTGCGGGCACCCACAGGACTAGGGCTATGGGATCTGTGACCAAGGGTTGCTGCCTACCAGTCACTGAAGACCTCAACTGAGAACGCAACACTGAATGACCCTGTCTATTTCTTACCCCAGCGGGAGACTAAGAGGGGTGTTTTCCCTCTTCAGTCTCATCTGAGGATGGCATGAGGCTTCCTCAAGTTGAAAGTCAGAGCTAGGCCAAACCTGCCCTGGGAGCAGCAGAAGAGGAGAGATAGAAGGCAAGGTGGGCTGAATTAAGCTAGGAGCCGTTACATTGTCTCTGACTCCACTTGGTTCATGCTTGGGGTTCCGGGGGCCCAAGCTCATGCCCATTGCTTGTTTCTGCACATCCAAAAACCTGCAGACAGGGTGGAGGCTGCTAGGTCACTCTCTGCCACCTCTACTGGAGCAAGAGGCAGGTGAGGTTGCCAGGGTGGAGATCTGTGCCTCATCATACTTACCCCACCAAACCTGTCTCTGTGCCACCCCCGTGTGTCCCTTGCTGGGCTGCACACACAGGGAGTACACATTGACTTGCCAACTGCCCAACCCAAGTGCCACTAAATGGCAAGAGGCAAGAAGCAGAACTGGTTGGGCTCTGCTGGGGCTACTCCCTGTCCCCTAATTAGATGCTTCCGGCAAGGCGGTACCCCACTGTGGCCACTCATTGCCTGCCTACAGGTCAGGCCAGCAGGCCTTGTTCCTGCATCCTGTGGGGCTGATGGGTCCCCTCCTGTTGGCCCAGTGTGCCTCTAACAGGACAATGTTCTGACCTGGGGGCCATAGCAGTGGATAGGACATATAGAGGCTGTGTTAAGACAGCTGTCCATCTAAGGACTGGATCATCATGCCATCCCTCTGCAGACCCCTATCTCTGGGACTGAAAGCTACTGATCCAAACACTAGAAAGAATGTCAGATCCTACCCCCTCCAACACCAGAACCAGGTATGGAGCTGCTGGCTTTCTGGGGAGAACAAATGAGGCAGATGTGAGGATGCCCAGCTTCCTGGGTCCCTCAGCTGACTGCATGGGTGCTGGTGGGGGCCACCTCTTTTGAATGTGTGTCTGCATAGCCTGGTTGCTTTAAGCAGCTTTGCAACTGTATTGGGAAGGAAGAACTGTATCTCGAAACTTTGCCCAGCTCCCCCAGTCCTGCAGGTCAGCTAGCAGTTGTCTGAAAGGAATGGTGCCAGCCAATGACAGAGGCAACAGCCTGCGAATACAATGGGCCCATCTTTCAGCCTTTTGTTGTCATGTTCCCTTTCCCAACTGCTTTTCATTCAGTGTCCACACTGAAGTTAGTACTTTAGGCCCTCACATCTGAAACCGTTCTTCTTGTGACACTCTTTACCCCCACCAGCCTGGGTGCCCCCATATGATGCCATACAATGCATGCTAAAATGAACCATAATAAAGACATCCCAGCACCCAGGAGACTGATGCAACTCCTGCTGTGAGTTCAAGATCAGCCTGGGCTACAAAGGGAGACCTTATCTAAACAACAACAACAATAAAAAAAGGTACTCTGCTATGGGATATCCAAGCTTGAGATAAATAGTTGGGTAATAGTGCTCCACAGGAGAATTAGGAATTCCATTTAGCCCATCACTGGGCCTAAGCTGCTCTTCTTTCCCCAGGTACTGGCTGACTGTCCCTTCTCCCAGCCTTACTACCTAAAGGCCACGGTAAACCCCTCCTTCACTGTTCAGTATTTCCAGGAATTACTAGAATACTCATGGAGGCCTCACTTCCCAGCTCTCAGCCTTCCCACACTTGTGTTCTGAGTCCAAAGCTGACATTCCTGATTTTTCTAGCTCAGTCTGGAATGAGCGACCGAGTTCCTACATAGCCAGGCTGGGCCACATTACTAAACTAAAGGAAACCCCAGGCTTCAGCAGCTCAGTCCTGCTGGCCTCCTGGGCTTGTTCCTGGGCTTGTCCTGAGGCTTGTGCACGTGCTGCTCCAGTAGTAAACAGAAGCCCAAACCTGCAGCCAGAGGGAAGGACGGAAGTGGGAGCTTGGGGGCCTGGAGGAGGTTCCTGGGATATCCCCGGAGTTCCAGCTTCGAGGCAGGGTCTAACCCCCAGGTGTCTTCCTGGCATTGAGACTCTACTCAGCAGGAGTTGGGCTTGAAAGCTCCGCCTCATCCCTGCTGCTGGAGCCCTTCCCCCAGTTCAAAAGTGGAATTCACCTCAGGTACAGGGGCCTGGCTCATCCTCAAGAAACCAGCATGCTTCCCTGTCACTCCACAGCCAATATTGACACAACCACAAGAGAAGACCCCTCCAGGAGAGGGGAGTATGTGGGGGAGGGGAAGGTGGGAGGGGCTTTCTCCTCAGTTTTGGGGGCAGGAGGGGCTGAGGGATTAGCTTCTGCCCTGGAAGGGGAAACCTCTACAATTCTGCCTGGGGGAGAAAGGCTGGTGGGGTGTGATTTTTTGAATTCCTCTGAAACCTCCATCTAGGTGGTCTCTGTGAGACTATAAGGGTTTCTGGAAGGGCCTGGCAGGAAGGTAAGAACTCCAGTGTTCCCCACCAGTTCAACCTTCCCAGTGGGAACTGGGTCTAGTCACAATCTGCTGGAATCTGTGAGGTAGGGTGACTGAAACGTGCCCAGCCAGCTCCTAGAGTCATGGTTGGCTGGTGATAGAATGGCCTCGCCAGGGGATAGGCCACCACAAAACACCCCCTCTGCTCTCCAGCCATGTGAGACACCTGGGCATGGATGGAGAACATTCCCTGTGTCATTTCCCAAAACTGTGGGAAACTCTCCAGTGGACAACATGGTTTTTGGGGCAAAATTAAGTTTTGTAACTTCTACCCTTGTCTTGGCCCACAGGACTCTCCTCTGGCCAGAGCTGTGGGAGGTGTGAGGGTCTTGAGGGTGTTCTCCCAATCCAGGATCATCCAGGAGAGAGAGGATACTGTGTGTGCTGCCTCATCTGGATAGCAACAGTAGTGGTAGGGGTCACAGGAGCCTTCCCTTGCACTTGATTCCACTGACTACCTCTGAGGCACAGCACAGGTCTCTGCCACCAACATTCTCACTGTGGCCACCACAACTGTGGTGGTGGGGATCACTAGGATTGATTTGAGAAGGATTTTTTTTTGGCTGCCTCAGCCTACCTTAAGGGTGGGAATGATAAGGTTTGAGAAGCTGGGGATTGAACTGTGGTATCCCACAGTATCCTGTGCCTGACTGGGTATCCTGCTCCTGACTACATTTGCACAAGCAGGCGGTTAACTAAGCTAACTGGCAGGCCAACTAGGATTCATATGAACAAACAGATTTTTTTTTTTTTTTTGGCTGTTCATATTGGCACACATGTGTAAACCCAGAATTCTGGAGGCTGAGGCAGGAGGACCACTTGAGTTTGAGGCCAGCCTCAGCTACAAAGTGAGGCCAGGCTAAACTGCACAGCAAAACCCTGACTCAAAAAAGACACACACACGCACACACACACATTTTTCCTTGGTAAAAGTCAACAGAGGATCTGCTTTTTTTTTTGGTACTGGGAATCAAACATCAAACTCAGGACCTTGTGCTTGCCAGGAAGGTGCTGTGCCACTAAGCTATATTCCTGGCCCACAGTCTGTTACTGACTACAATATAAAATAAACCTAGAAATAACAGTGCACTGAGTTCAGCTCAAGACTCAGTTCACCTTTAACACAGTCCAAGTTCAGTTTATCAGATCCCAAGGAGCAGCTAAGCAGCAAGTCAAATACAGGTTGGGGAAGAGAAAAGGAGTAAGGAAGGGGCTTGTCCCTCATAGTGCCTTCCGGAGGTGGAGCACTTGGCTAGCAAGAAACTAGAATCTTGAGCCCATTCCTCAACCACCTCAGTCCCTTAAGAGAGGAGAAGCTCAGCCCCTTAAGGTTAGGTTAAGCTGTGAAATAGCCCACCAGCACCTCATAGGATCCTAACAGGTGAAGTCACAAAGGCCTCACCACTATAATCCCATCTCCAACAGCTTATTCAGGAGGGAAACTGAGGCAGAGCTCTCACAGGGCCCCTCACCCACAGCCCTCTCCTTAACTTTCCTAAAGGTCTGGGCGGTGCCAGGGAGTCTGCAGATCAAGGGTCAAAGTCGGTTGGTTAATTACCACCTCTCCCCCCTTGGAGGCGCTGGGCTGGGTGTTCTGTGCGCCCCTGCCCCACCCCCAAGGTTGGGGAGGGGGAGTGCAGGGCCTTTTTCTAACTGAAAGTTTTGTTGGAGGTAGGGGACAGAAGTGTCCTCAGGGCTCCTCGGGTGGGTGCAGCGGGAGGAAGAGATGACTCGGTTACTTATTCGAAGTTGACTTGGACGCTGTCAAAGCGTCTTCCCAAAATAAATCGGGCGCACCGGCTCCCAGGGATCCTCAAGGTGGACTCCAGGAAACCACTCGCCATTGGAGATGGAAGGATTGTTTCTAAGAGAAATGAGACCCGATCCCACCTTTGTTTCAAGGACAAGTGGGGTGCACTGCGCCCTGTGTGTGCGGCCAGCCAGGCTGGGGCCTCAGGAAAGCTCGGAGGGGGTACCCAGTGCTGCCCCCCTGGCCAGACCGGCCACCATGTTGTGGGGGAGGGGGTGGCCCCGAAGCGGTTTAAGCTCGGCGTCTTCCCTCACTTGTATCGCAAACCACAGCCGAAACTCCAACTCGATCCCTGCCCCCCAGTGGCATCGCTCCAGTGCCCTCCGCTAGCCTCAAGAAAGTCCCGGCTTTCTGGATTTACGACGCGAGAGCCCACGGTCGCCGGGGCGGTGACACACCCCGCTGCCTGCCCCGCGCCCCCCGGCCGAGGAGCGGCCCCCACCCCCACCCGGCGCCGCCCTCCCCTCTGCGCGCCTCGCTCGGCCGCCGCGGGCTAACGGGGCGCAGGCGGGCGAGGGCTGCCGCATCCCCGCAGTCCGGCGGCGGGCGCCGAGCCACGCGTGCCTGCGCCCCGCCTCGCCGCCGCGGGCGCCCGGAGCCTCACCTGGCACGTAGATCTCGCCGCGCTCCTCGTCCGGGAGCTCGCTCCAGTTCCTCTTGCACGTGGAGACGCACGGCTTCTTCACAAGGAACGCGCGGGGCATTTTCGAACTCTCTGCTCCCGGTGCGATCCTCTTCGGTAACTACAGCCGAGGCTGTCGCCGCTTTCTCTGGCTGGGCTGGAAGCACGAGCAAGGGGGCCAGTTCGGGGACGGAGTCGCCGAGGCGCCCCCCACGTCCGGCGCAGACTGTGGCGGGACGGGCGCGCTCGCGTTGAACTCCTCCCTCGCAGCCAGGTGCACCGGGCGGCCGGGAAGCGGCAGGTACGCGTCCCTCGGCTCGACTGGCGTCCCCGCAGCTGCTCGCGGAGTCTTAAAGTGCGAGCCGGACGGACGAGTTCACGCTTTATTGGATCGCGGCGGAATGTGTCGGTGGCTGGGGCGGGAGGGGGGGGTGATCTGATCTAATTAGCTTGGAGTGGCCCGGCGAGCGATGGCGCATGCGTTGGGAAATAACGGTGACAACCCACCTATTTGTTACCTGTCGAACCGGTTTCCACACCGCTGCGGGTGAGGTGGCCTCGCGGGCGGGGCGGGGCGGGGCGGGGCGGGGCGGGGCGGGGGACGCTGGCACCCTGCTCGCGGGGGCGCCGTGCGTGGTGCCCCGAACGCGCGGGACCTCCCAAGCGGGCCGTGCTAACGTTTGCCATTGGAGGGTTTCGGTAGGATCTGGGAAGGAGAGGAGGGGAGGGCAACGTTATGTGCATAGGCGCTCGCGCGCTTCGCGGGTGATGAAATAAAACTCGCCCAACGGGGCCGGCCCAGCCTGGCGCGCCCCGGGCGCCGGGGAAGGCGTGAAGCCGCCAGGCGGGAAAGGGCGGCCCGGGGCACACTTGTTGAACCGGGCCTGTGCCCAGGCGGCCCAGGATGTCAAAAGCCAGGCTGAGCAACTCATGGTTCAGCTCAGAGGTATTTGCCGGCTTCGTGCGTGCGGGGAGGCACGCGGGGCAGCAGGATCGTGCGGGTTGATGGGTGGAGAACCTGCACCCCACAGCGGGAATACAAAGCAGAGTACCCACCTGGCGCCCTGGAGCTGAAGACCTGCCTTCTGCTCCCTGAAGGCATCATGTGGGAAGGGGTTTTTAAAATTTTTAAAAATTAAGTTTATTGGTATGTTTTAGGTATACACAATGATCACAATGATCAAATTATAGAGAATGTGTACCTCTACGTAGTGTATCTTCTCCTTTTTCTCTTCCTCTGTTTCCCTTTAACCCCTCTTTCCCTCCTTATTTACGAGTTTTTTTTTTTTTTTGTT